>JARHVA010002491.1:2495000-2525280 GCA_037957365.1 Torreya grandis | reverse complement strand
GTGTCTGAGCTTGGATTGTAGATTTAATTGGTAAGTTACTTGAACTAGGATTTCCATCATTACCCTCATTTTTTAACCACTTAGTGCAACCTTTATTTAAAATACTTTTGCATAGTAGTCCTTATATTTAGAAGATTCAGTCAATTATATTGATTACTAGTTTTTTTGAGGTAAATTTGAGTGGATGAATGATTATATTAGTGTATCTCCACCCCTTAGAGTATATTTATTTTATGCACTTTGTATCCATTTTCACCCCAACACTAATAGGTCTTATTAAACCAAGACCAAATAGATGCACCAAGGGAGCTAGCCCCATAACCTAGAGGTATGGTCTAGTTATAAGGTCACCCATTGCCTTTAGGCCATTCCCATGTTAGTCTAGGTTTGAAGTATAAGTGAATAATATCCTTCAAAGGGTGAAACTTTGGTTGTTAACAATTCTAAAATTCCTAGTGGGACTAGATTCAAGTATTAGAGCACTCACTTGCAGCCTTGAACTCATCTTAAATATCTTCAAGCACTTGGGAAGGGATTTGTAATTAGGTTTCATACTAGAAGGTGTCACAATTCAGCATATCAGGGGTAAGATCAGTTCTTGTTCATGGTTTAAATTTTTATGCATGTGCCTCATCATGAGTTATGGCTACATATGGGAAAAAAATTATCATTCACCTCATTATCAACAGCCCTATGACACACATAAACTCTATTATGATCCCTATCAACCTTATGCTAACCCTTATCAGCCCTATAATGAGGTTCCTTACTACCAAGATTATCAACCTCATTGTGAACCTCTTCCAACTACTTGGCAGTCCTAATATCCTCCTGATCAATCATGGTAGTAGAAGGAAGTTGAACTCCAAGTTCTTGTCCATTAGTAAAATGTCCTTCCAAGCCAAGAACAACTTACTAAGGTAACCACTTCATTTCATTTTCTTATCTCTATGATCATTAGATATTTCTTAGTTCATAATTGCTTTTTTAATGATAGAGCAAACAATTTATTTATCCCTAAGCTAGTGGCTAATAGTTTGAATTTTGTGTATGAACCTACCTACAATGTTGAATTGAAATTATATGGGTTAGCTAAAATAACATTTGGCCTTATAAAATACCTAAAACTTACCTTTCATGCATACTACAAGCTCTCAATTACAAGAGACATCATTGTTACCAAATTGTCACCTTATTTTTCTCTATGTTTATATAGTTAATTTATGGCCAAGATTGAGGAAATCTTGTCCTTTGACTTGTCTTATATGGTCTACAGGCTTGGGTATGGTGAGGTGTCAAAATATGGTCTATATCACTCTTCAAATTTCATATTGAACCTTACACACGAAATACCTCAATTGCAAATTGCCCTCATCATCCTACCCCTAATCAACATTTGTGTGTTCTAGATCATCTTCAAGATCCACCCATGCCTTCTCATGAACCTAAAATAACTTCTACTTGTAGGCCTTCATGGTCTATAACACTAGAATATGTTATACCTACCCTTAAAGAGAACCTTCTCCTATGTAGATCTAGAATCAAGAAGATGAGATATGTATGAAGGTCAGTTCAGGAGATGTTTGAAGCTATCCAAATTTCCCATTAGCCCTTCATACTATAGTCACTCATGAGCATAAAATTATATCTTATTTTGACAAAGTAATGTAACAATATAATAAGAATCTAGTGTCTGAGGTTGATATTACTGAGGCTACAAATTAGAAGAGCACTTTAGCAGTTGTCAAACAAGATAATGAGGTACATTTCCCTCCCACCCTTTCTTCTTGTGAAGAGGAACCATGTGAAATGAATACATATTCTAATCATCCAAGTGTGGGAGATACTATTTCAAGGTTGATCAGTGAGTTGGTACTCCTTCAAGAGTTGGATCATGTTGTAGATGCAACTAAATTTCAAGAACATTTTGAATAATACACCTCAAGAACCTATGATGAGGAGATATATATTGGTACCCTTGTTCATCCCAGTAGATTAGACTTGGAACATGAAAGGAATTTGGATGACATGGAGTAGTCATAATGACATGATGATGAAGTGAATGAAGGAAAAACTCATGCAACCCCTTCTCTATGGGACAATCATGGAAAAAACTCACATGAGACCATTTTTGAAGCTCAAAGCATCCCAAATGAGTTCTAAAATCATTGGAAGCAACTATACCATGAAATCCTAGATGAAATTTAATAACTCAGAATGACATCTTGGAATGATGGAGTAGTATATAATTTTGAGACTTCATATGAAGTTACCATCAATGTTTTAGAGCTTGGAAAAATTAATTCATTTTTATAAACACCAAGACAATAAGATTTTGAGGTTGAATGGATTGAATAACTCCCATTATCCACAGGGGATGAGGATGACCAAGTTGTAGCTACCTATGAGTGTTGTTATGGATATGAAAGAGAGTTTGATATGATTGATCAACATAATGCATCACAAGCAAATGGTAAGAATGGTAAGGAATTCCATGTCTTTCCAATTGATCATGAGGAGATGGCCTTTTGGGAATATTTAGAGAACTTTTATTCTAGCTTAGACAATCCACCTCTACCCCATGAAGAACTTGATAAATGTATCAAAAAGAACACTATAGTAACTAATCATTTTGAGTCTCATGATCAGAATGAAAATACTAATCACATAATAAAGTAATTTTTGGGATAAACAGTGTAGAATTTTTAATTTTTCTCAATGTTTTGGATCCACATCTATGATCCTTCATTAGGAGAAAGTAGAAAATGAATTAAAAACAACATGACCATTTTCCCAAAAGAATTAGCCATTGCAAAAAGTTTTCAAAATTAAAAAGGAAAAGAGGTAAAAGGGAAGTTTCCATTAAGGATTAAAAATCTATATTAAATGAAATAATTAATAAATCATGATGTTTTAATAATACCTGTATTACAAATAATATTATAAGTATTATAGATAATATGATATTTAATATTTTAATAGTTAATATTATAATAGTTTTTATAATTAATTATTAAAATTTTAATATTTAAAACTCTTAATATTACATGAATAGTGTAATTTATAAATAAATATATAACGCAAGAAGATTAATATATTTTTTTTTAATTGTATCTTAAATACAAAAAATATTAAATAAATCTACAATAATATAATAATAATTTTTACTAATAGTATAAACATTAATCTTATTATTAAATTACTTATATTAAAATATTATTAAAATTCTAATAATATTTAATATTGTAAATATTTTAAAATATAATGCAATAGTATTAATGCTATTTATTATTTAAAATATTGTGAAAATATTTCTATAACTAGTAGAATAATATTTATAATAATATTCATATTAGTAACATTACAAATAGAATAATTATTATTGTATAAAGAATTAAACCCAATAAATAAAATAAACTATATAATTAAACCTAAGGATTTTCTAAATTAAAAATGAAAACAAGTTAAACCAATAAATGAAAAATGAAAGATTGACCTAAGCATTTGATAATGAAATATTTAAAAAATAAAACAAAGAACCAAAAAATAAAAATAATCCATAGTTTAAAAAGGAGCTTTAAGACACCTACCCTTAACACACAAAAAGGCTAAGGAAAAAAATTGACTTCTATAAAACATAAGCTTCCATGCATGACTAATACCCCACCCTTCATCCTATTTAGATTGTTAGGATGATTCAAGATTTTAATGGCTTCTCTAACCTTAAATTTTTGGAGGTGATCTTCTGCAACAATTACTCTAGCATCCTCAATGTTGATAAAATGTTTACTTTTGAAGGAATGTTCTGCAAGAGCCTATTTTATTTTATTTCAAGATGGATATCAACTACATGTTCTCCAATTCTAGTTCAAATAGACCTTCTTATCTATCCTATCTAAGGATTCACATAAGAGTAATCAATGATATAGACACCACTTCTAAGATTAGAATCCATGGGGTCCTTGATAGATCCTAAGGGCATATGTAACTTATTAACAAGAATAAAAGTGGAGTTAATATCCTAACATCTTAGAATTTTATCTATTTTATTAGAAATGCCTTCAACATATGGCAAAAAAGCAATTGGTTTTTCTCTCAAAGAATCTTTACTCTCTTTTATACTAAAATTCTCTTTAAATTATTTTATAGATTTGGCTATTTATTTCCCTATGTAATCATTTAGCTTAAAGAATCTTTTTAGGTGCTTAATTTCTTGATTGATGTGGTCTTCATAAAAAAAAATTAAATCTCTATTGATCAAAGTTATGAGAACACCTACCTTTTGAGCAGGATGATGATGAGTTGATGCATGTAGGTAAAGGTCAGTATGCATTCTTTTTCTATAGACATTTATACCTAGTGATCCATCCTTTTTTCTAGATAAAAGGACATCTAAAAATAGTAATAAATTATTAGTCTCAATTTATTTGGTATATTTTATGTTGGGAAATAGACTTTTAAGGTGTTGATGAAAATATTCTAGACTTTGTCCAACATAAATTTATATCATCTACATATCATTTCCACCATTTTGGAAAAGAGTATAGAGTGTTATCTTCAAATTTTTCCATAAAGAGGTTTGCCACTACTAGTGACAAAGGAGAACCCATTACCATGCCTTCACATTATTCATAAATAACACATTTAAATATGAAAAAAGTTTAATTTAAACACAACAAAACTAGATTAGCAATTTCATTTTTAGTAACATTAAAGACAACCTCAAATGATTCATTGATGGGTACCTTAGTATATAGGGAAACCACATCAAAACTTACTAACAATTCATTATTTTTCATATTTTTATCTTTGACAAAATCAATGAAATCCCTAGAGTCCTAAACATAAGAGGATGTTTTGCCTACTAGGGATTTTAATTTATTAACAAAGAAGGCTGAAAGATTGTAGGTAGGGGAGTCAGTAATATCTACAATCAATCTCAATGGAATACTTTATGTATTTTCATAACACCATATATTCTAAGGGTCACCTCTTTTTTAGGAATCAACTTTTTCTTGGTTAATTCATATAAATAAGAATATTTCAAAACTTTTGTTGCATTCTTAATAATGTGACAAATTAGGATATGGTTAAGAATTTTATATCTATCACTATTGTTAAGGTGATCTAAAATTTTTCCATCATAATCACATTAATTTAGGACAACTATAGCATTACCTTTATTAGCTTTTAATATTACTACGTCTTTGTTGCTTCTAATTATCCTAAGAGCCCTTCATTCCTCTTTAGAAATGTTACTAGATGGAGGTTTTACCTTTTGTAAAGTCACATCACAATCTTGTCTTATTTCTTCTACTATGTTTGAAGGTAAATGTTTAAGATCACTATCAATACCTACAATGAAGTCTTCTTTAGTTATTTTATGAGGAACAATAATAAAACCTAGGCCCCTTTTTAAAACATTAAATGAGGGTTTATCCATGTCAAAATTAGAAAGATTGATAACCAATTTATCTTCTAAATCTGAAATAGAATGGTTGTTGATGTTTATTTTATTTTTTCTTAAGTTGTTATTGCACAAAATTATGTTATTTTTCATTCCATTTATAAGTTTTTTTATTATCAGAAGAAATAACACTGTGAATAAGATTGTTGTAATAAAACCTATCATTATTATTATTTGAGATATTAAAAATGTCTTCTTTGTTGATATTATTAATATTATCATAATTATTATTATCGATAATAATACTATTATCTTTATTGATGATATTACCATTATTATAATTATTATCAAATTTATTGTTGTCATCATTATTATCAATATTATTGTTAATATTATTATTGATATAATAATAATAATAATAATAATAATAATAATAATAATTATTATTATTATTATTATTATCATCATCATCATCATCATCATCATCATCATCATCATCATCATCAAAAAAAAAAATATTCTTATTACTATTGTAATAAATCTTATCGTTATAAATATTTAATATATGAAAAAAAAACATATTTATTATTATTACTAATAATTTTTTTTATTAGATCAATAGGAAAAAGGGTCCTGAGCCCTATACAAAGTAGCCCCAAGGTAAAAATAAAAAGGCCACCCATAGGCTAGAAATAATGCACTGGTAGCAATCAGACATCAAAACAAAAAAGGCTAATCTATAGAAAGGCAACAAGGCTATAAATAACATCAAAATAAACAAGTACAGAACTTGACCTAGTAGGTTGAACACCCTTAGCCTGAATGCGGGTTTGAGAAACTTTGTTAGGAAGACCTCACTTCTTCTTTTAGAAAATAGTCCAATAAGCATTGAAATATCTATTATTATAAATAGAATATGAAAGAAGTGAATGACTCACCAAATCCTCTAAAGGGGGTGAAGCCTATGAAGTGGACACATTAGCATCAGCTCTAGTAGCCAATTACATACCTAAAACAATAGTCCTAGTCTTAGCAGTAATAATAAATGAGGTCCCTATGGTAGTCCCAACAACAATAGTAATAGTGGGGCAGACAATAGGAGATGTACTTATTATAGTTCTATTATCATAATGACCAGACAAAAGGACTATATCAATACCATTAGGGGAGATCTCAAGAATAATCCTAGTAACAATAACAGTAGGGGAGGTTTGAATAGTAGTCTCAGAATCAAAAACAATAATAAGGGAGTTCCTTATAGCAATCCTAGTAGTATAAGAGTCATACAGTGGGGGGAAAGAATCCTTCCCTTCATCCAAAGAAGGCTCCAAAGATTATGAGCCTAAACCATCATCATCATCTACTATAAGGTGTTCATGTAGAGCATCCTTCCACCAAGATGAAGATTGAGAAACCTTAAATTAGGGGCATTTAGATTCCAAATGACCCATATTAAATCACCTCCAACAATGAAATGGGGTACCTTCATAATCCAAGGGCTGATAGCAAGAGTGATTGGCAACTTGTAAAATAACCTCTATCAAGAGAGGCATAGAAAAATCCAAATACACTAAAATATGAGAACAATTAGTGTGAGAGAAATAAGTAGTGGCATGCTCCACCATGATTAAATGGCCCAGCTAATTTCCAACCTTTAAATCAAGATTCACACCAAAAATGAAGAGGTGGATTTGGTAGACGAATCCAAATTGGTAGCCTATTAAAAGATTTAATGAAAGGGTTAAAGGTAGAAACCCAAGACTTTATTAGTGGAGCATGTTGTCCTCAAAATAAAGATCAACCATCAAAAATAGAATTTTGATCATAGAAAGAATAAAAACCCACTACAAAGAATCCTTTAGCACATGGCTAAATTTTTATTTTCCCTTTCGTAAAGGGATGCATTGTTCAAATATCTAAGTGTTTAGATCTTAGAGTCATGGCCAAAATCTATCAAATATAAAAATTAATCCCTTTTAAGAAAAATATTTCTCATTTTTTAAAACTTAATCCCCTAAAATCACAACAAGAGTGGGTAGTGCTAAAAGTTTCAACTTACCCCTAGTCATAAAAGAAGAATAAGTAGGGACAATCTTTTTCTGAGCAGGTGAGGTTCCATCATGAACTACATTGGAAAAAGAGGTTGGAACAACAAATGAAGAGCCTAAAATAGTGGAATGCACCACAATAGTACTATAAATAGATGTAGAACTAACAATAACTACCCTAAACATGGACATTACACTAATAGTAGTCACCCTAGCAATATGCAATGTCCCAACAATTAGAGAACCTTGCTCAGACAATGTCCTAGCAGCATCCCCTAACTCAAATAGTGCACTAATAGTATTACCAATAACACACCAAATATAGTAGAAGACTTTGTAGCCGTAACAACAAACCTAGGTAGCACACCAACAATAGCAACCAAACCCTACAAATAAGGCACATGGGTGGGAAGAGGAGTGTGATAGGTCATTTCAATATATATTATTACTAATATTAATAATTATATTATTATTACTAATATTTTTATTATTATTAATATTATCATAATTATTATTATAAATTTTATTACTATTAAAATTATAAATGATATTAACATTATTATAGTTATTATCAAATTATTGTTATTATCATTGTTATTGTTATTATTATTGTTGTTGTTGTTGTTGTTGTTATTGATAAAAGATGGATTGAAATAAAATAAAAAACAATTCTAATGAGTTACAGATCATTTTAGAGGATCTGCATTTTGGTTAGAAATATTTAGACCATTTTGAACTTCAATGTTGGTGCCACGCTGCCATTCCACCAAGTTGGTGACATGCTAAAATTCTACCAAGATGGTGCCACGTTGCCATTCTACCAAGATGGTTCCATGCTACCATTCTACCAAGATGGTTCTATGCTTCCATTCCACCAAGCTGGTTCTAGGTTATCCTCTAATCACCATATTCCCCACATGCACCAACTTATTCTAAAAAACTCATCCACATTTCTGTCAGTCATCCATGATTTTGTGTCTCTTAAGGAAATTTCAAATATTTTAATCCCCTTCATGTATGAAAAATTCAACTTGTTATATATAGGCATATTCTATGAGAATGGGTACTTAATAAACAAATTATTCTTATCTTATTTTCCATCATTATGATATGACTTTACCATGTTGGGCATTTCAAGTTGAAAACATTCTTCAAATGTCATACCTCTATTAAGCACCAAATTTTCTTGGAATGGATTTTCAAGTGATCTATAAAAAATAACTACACCTATATCTTTCTATTTAATCTTTAAGTGATCACTCCTTACTAATTTTTATTTCTCATCCACTTTCATTTGAATGGAAGCAGGAGGTGATACCATATTAATCCATCCTTTTTCTCCTCTAATGTTGTGCAACACCATATGATCTTTATTAAATCTAATGTTGAGTAACATATATTTCAAAAAATTGTTATTTTACTTTATTTCATTGTTGTTACTTGCTCCTAGATGTGAGTTTTGTAAACACAATTTTACCTCATTATTATTTTCCATCTTTAAAGGCTCATCAGTAATGCATTTTAAGACTAGTTCCAAAGTAACTTGACTTGGTAAATGTGACTCAAATTACTCAATGTGTTGTCCACCTCCATTTGATTTCTTCTTGTTAAACATTCTAGTTCATATTTAATGAAATTTTTATTTCTCCTTTTTAAAAAGTACTAATTTTTTTATTTTTTGTCTAGTTTGTGCTCTGTGAAGTGCCACCAATACTCTTGACTAGGATATGCCATCAAACCTGTTCAATAATTCTACTCTAATCATGTTTGCTAACTCTAAATTAGATTATATAAATTATTAGACAAGCCAGTCATACAAAACCTATTCCTGCAAATCACATATCTTAGAAGTGAGAGGATCATTTATCAAAAATATTCTTATTACCACCATTCTGTAAGGAATGTTTAATACAAACCCAATATTGGAAAATTTTATGATCCCTACAACACTTAAGGAATGTTAGGTCTATTATTCTTTTTAAAAATTTAACCTGAAGCTTCTCCAAAAGCTTAGTCTTTGAATATATATCCCTCCCATATAGGGTGCATATCAAAGATTTGGTACTTTCATAGTCCATACAGATAATAAAGTAGTTTTTGGGATAAACTATGTGAAATTTTTAATTTTTCTCAATGTTTTAGATCCACATCTATGATACTTCTTCAGGAGAAAGTAGAAAATGAATTAAGAACAACATGACCTTGCACCCCATGAAATATGTAGAAAAATGATAGTTATGAAAAGGATCCCAAAATAATTAGCCATTACAATAAGTTTTGAAAATTAAAAAGGCAAGTAGCTAAAAGGGAAGTTTCCAATAAAGATAAAAAATCTATATCAAATGAAATAATTAAGAAATCATGATTTTTCAATAACACCTATATTATAAATAATATTATAAGTATTATGATAATATGATATTTAACATTTTAATAATTAATATTATAATAGTTTTTATAATTAATTATTAAAATTTTAATATTTAAAATTCTTAATATTACATAAATAGTGTAATTTATGGTATTTGATTATAAATTACACTATTCATGTAATATTAAGAGTTTTAAATATTAAAATTTTAATAATTAATTATAAAAACTATTATAATATTAATTATTAAAATCTTAAATATAATATTATCCATAATACTTATAATATTATTATTAATACATGTATTATTGAAAAATCATGATTTCTTAATTATTTCATTTAATATAGATTTTTAATCCTTAATGGAAACTTCCCTTTTAGCTACTTCCCTTTTTAATTTTGAAAACTTCTTGCAACAACTAATTCTTTTGGGAAAATTTTCATAGTTGTCATTTTTATACATCTTTTATGGGGTGCAAGGTCATGTTTTTCTTCATTCATTTTCTATTTTTTCTTGATGAAGGATCATAGATGTAGATCCAAAACATTGAGAAAAATTAAAAATTTCACATAGTTTATCCCAAAAACTACTTTATTATCTGTATGGATTGTGAAAGTACCAAATCTTTGATATGTACCCTATATGGGATGGATATATATTTAAATTCTAAGCTTCTAGAGAAGCTTCAGGTTAAATTTGAAAAAAGAACAATAGACCTGACATTCCTTAAGCATTGTAGGGATCATATAATTTTCCCATCTTGGGTGCGTATTAAACATTCCTTACAAAATGATGGTAATAAGAATGTTTTTTTATAAAGTGAGCCTCTCACTTCTAAGATATTTGATTTATAGGACTAGGTTTTGTATGACTGGCTTGTCCAATAGTTTATATAATATAAATTTAGAGTTAGCAGGTGTGATTAGAGAAGAATTGTGGAATAGGTTTGGTGGCATCTCCTAGTCAAGAGCATTGGTGACACTTCACAAAGTGCATACTAGACAAAAAAATGAAAATTTTATCACTTTGCATAAAAAGAAATAAAATTTTCATTTAATATGAACTAGAATGTTTAAAAATAAGAAATCAAATGGAGGTGGATGGCACATTGAGTAATTCTAGTCATAGTTTACCAAGTCAAGTTATTTTAGGACCAGCCTTAAAATGTAGTACTGATGAGCCTTTAAAGTTGGACAATAATAATGAGGTAAAATTTTGTCTAAAAAAATCTCATTTGGGAGCAAGTAACAACATTGAAACAAAGCAAAAATGCACTTTTCTAAAATATTTGTTACTCAACATTAGATTTAATAAAGATCGTATGATGTCATACAACATTCTAGTAGAAAAAGGATGTATTAATATCATAGCACCTCCTACTTCTATTTAGATGAAATTGGATGAGAAAGAAAAATTAGTAAGGAGTGACTACTTAAAGGTTCAACACAAAGATACATGTGTAGTTATTTTTTCCAGATCGATTGAAAATCCATCCCAAGAAAAGTCAATGCTTAATGGGGGCATGGTATTTGAACAATGTTTTCAACTTGAAATGCCCAGCATGGTACTGTCACAACATAATATTGGAAAAAAAGATAAGAAGAATTTATTTATTAAGTACCCATTCTTAGAGAATATGCCTATATCTAACAAGTTTAATTTTTCATACATGGAGGGGTTAAAAATATTAGAAATTTCCTTGAGAGACACAGAACCATGGGCAACTGATAGAAATGTAAATGATTTTTTTAGAACATGTCAGCACATGTGGGGAACATGGTGATTGGAGGATAAGATGGAACTAGCTTGAAGGAATAGCAGTGTGGCACCAGTTTGGTGGAATGGCAATGTGAAACCAGTTTGGTGGAATGGTAGCGTGGCACTAGCTTAGTAGAATGACAACATGGTACCAACATTGAAGTTGGAAATGGTCTAGATATTTCTAACCCAAACACAGATCCTCTAAAATGGTTTGTAACTCATCAGAATTATTTTTATTTTATTTCAATCCATCTCTTATCAACAACAATGACAACGACAACAACAACAACAACAATAATAATAATAATATCATTTTTAATTATAATAGTAATGATATTGATAATAATAATAATTATGATAATATTAATAATAATAACAATATTAGTAACAATAATAAAAATGATTTTTTTCATATCTAAAATATTAATAATGATAAGCTTTATTACAATAGTAATAAGAATATTTATTTCAATAATAATAATAATAATAATAATAATAATAAATTTGATAATAGTTATAATAACGATAATATCATCAATAAAGATAATAGTATTACTATTGATAATAATAATTCTAATCATATTAATAATAGTAACAAAGAAGAAATTTGTAATATCTCAAATAATAATAATGATAGGGTTTATTACAATAATCTTACTCATAGTGATATTTATTTCAATAATAACAAACTTATAAATGGAATGAACAATAACATAATTTTTTGCAATAACAACTTAAGCAAAAATCAAATAAACATCAACAACCATTCTATTTCAGATTGGGAAGATAAATTGGTTGCCAATATTTCTAATTTTCACTTGGATAAACCCTTGTTTAATGTTCTAAAAAGGGGCCTAGGTTTTTCTACTGCTCCTCATGAAATACCTAAAGAAGACTTCATTGTAGGTATTGATAGTGCTCTTAAACATTTACCTTCAAACATAGTGGAAGAAGTAAGACAAGACTATGTTTTGGCTTTACGAAATACAAAACCTTTGTCTAGTAACATTTCTAAAGAAGAATGAAGGGCTCTTAGGACAATTAGGAGAAACAAAAACATAGTAATAGTAAAATCTAATAAAGGTAATGCTACAGTTATCCTAAATTAATGTGACTATGATGCCAAAATGTTAGATCACCTTAACAATAGTTATAGCTATAAAATTCTTAACCATAACCCAATTTGTCACATTATTAAGAATGTAACAAAAGTTTTGAAATCTTCTTCTTTAAATTAATTAACCCAAAAAAAAGTTGATTCCTAAAATAGAGGTGACCCCCATAATATATGGTGCTTCAAAAATACATAAAGAAGGTATTGCATTGAGATCGATTGTAGATACTACTAACTCCCCTACCTACAATCTTGTTGCCTTCTTAGTGAATAAATTAAAATCCCTAATAGGCAAAACATCCTCTTATGTTCATGACTCTAGGGATTTTGTTGATTTTATCAAAGATAAAAATGTGAAAAATAATGAATTATTAGTAGGTTTTAATGTGGTTTCCCTTTATACTAAGGTACTCATAAATGAAGCAGTTGAGGTTATCCTTAATCTTACTAACAATGAAATTGCTAATCTAGTTTTGCTGTGTTTAAATTCAACTTTTCAAATTTAAAGGTGTTATCTATAAGAAATGTGAAGGCATGACAATGGGTTTTCCTTTTTCATCAATACTGGCAAACCTCCCTATGGAAAAAGTTGAAGATAATGCTCTACATTCTTTTCCACTTAAGCCTAAATGGTGGAAAAGATATGTAGATGACACAAATTTATGTTGACAACATGGCTTACAAAGTCTAAACTATTTTCATCAACAGCTTAAAAATATATTTCCCAACTTAAAATTTACCAAATAAATTAAGACTGATAATATATTACCATTTTTAGATGTCCTTTTATCTAGAAAAGAGGATGGCTCATTAGGTAGAAATTTATATAGAAAAATCATGCATACTGACCTTTACTTGCATGCATCATCTCATCATCATCCTACTCAAAAGGTAGGTGTTCTCAAAACTTTGATCAATAGAGCTTAAATTTTTTTTGATGAAGGCCACATCAATCAAGAAATTGAGAACCTAAAAAGAGTCTTTAAGCTAAATGGTTACACAGGGAAACAAATAACCAAAACTATAAAACAAGCTAAAGAGAATTTCAGTAGAAAAGAGAGTAAAGATTATTTGAGGGAAAGACCAATTGCTTTTTTTCCATATGTTGAAGGCATTTCCAACAAAATATGTAAAATTCTAAGATACTAGGATATTAACTCCACTTTTGTTCCTATCAATAAGTTACACATTTCCTTAGGCTCTATCAAGGACCCCATGGATCCTAATATTAGAAATAGAGTCTATATCATTGATTTCTCTTGTGGGACTCCTTATATAGGAGACATAGGAAGGTCTATTTGAACAAAATTAGAGAACATGAAGCTGCTATCCATCTTGAAAGAAAAGAAAAATTGGCTCTTGTAGAACATTCCTTCAAAACTAAACTTTCTATCAACATCGAGGATGCTAGAGTAATTGTTACAAAAGATCACCTCCAAAAACATAAGGTTAGAGAAGCCATTGAAATATTGAAGCATCCTAACAATATAAATAGGGATGAAAATTGGTGTATTAGTTATGCATGGAAGCCTATGTTTTATAGAAGTTAGTGTTTTTTTCCTTACTCTTTTCATATGTCAAGGGTAGATGTCTTAAAGCTCCTTTTTCAACTATGGATTATTTTTATTTTTTGGTTATTTGTTTTATTTTTTTAATATTTCATTAGAAAATGATTAGTTCAGTCTTTCATTTTTTGTTTATTGGTTTAACTTGTTTTCTTTTTTAATTTAAGAAAATCCTTAGGTTTTATTATATACTTTATTTTATTTATTGTGTTTATTTTTTTATACAATAATAATTACTCTATTTATAATGTTACTAATATATATAATATTATAAATGTTATTCTATTAGTTGTTATAGAATATTTTCACAATATTTTAAATAATAAATAACATTAATACTATTACATTATATTTTAAAATATTCACAATATTAAATATTATTAGAATTTTAATAATATTTTAATATAATTAATTTAATGATAAGATTAATGTTTATATTATTAGTAATAAGTATTATTATATTATTTTAGATTTATTTAAGATTTTTCATATTTAAGATACAATAAAAAATTAAATATTAATCTTCTTGGGTATAGTATTTGATTATAAATTACACTATTCATGTAATATTAAGAGTTTTAAATATTAAAATTTTAATAATTAATTATAAAAATTATTATAATATTAATTATTAAACTATTAAATATCATATTATCTATAATACTTATAATATTATTTGTAATATAGGTATTATTGAAAAATCATGATTTCTTAATTATTTCATTTAATATATATTTTTAATCCTTAATGAAAACTTCCCTTTTAGCTACTTTCCTTTTTAATTTTGAATTTTTTTTACAACGGCTAATTATTTTGGGAAACATTTCATAATTGTCAGTTTTATACATCTTTTATGGGGTGCAAGGTCATGTTGTTCTTGATTCATTTTCTATTTTCTCCTAATGAAGGATCAAAGATGTGGATCTGAAACAATGAGAAAAATTCAAAATTTCACACAATTTATCCCAAAAAATACTTTATTATATGTATGGACTATGAAAATATCAAATATTTGAAACACTAATCACAGCCTATCAAGTGAGTTTTAAAGGCAATCACTACATGAGAACATGATAAACCATCAATAGTTCATGACTAAAGTAGAAATCAGATCGTTGATGCAAGGAAGGAAATTTTGGAATGAATATGATTGGGTGTTAAACTCACCTAGTCAACCCATGCACCTAAGGATGGTTCCATAAGGTCTATCTATTCTCTCAAGAGGCCATGAACATTCCAATACCTCTAACTACATGTGGGAGCCCTCATATAGTGAGCAATGCCTAATTGGACTCAAATCAAGACATTGCAATTAGACCTCATGGTGCCATTGTGATAAATTAAGTTTTCCTTTTGATCCTTGAGGAAAGAGTTTGACCTCATGTTAGTTTTTTTAAGTATTTATAGTCTTGTTCAATAAGTGGTTAACACAAGTTTAGTTTATTTCCTTGTTGTCTTCTTTATTTGTTCTTAGATTTACGTGTTATTACTTTGGTGTCCTTTGTATGTGTTTTGTGGTTTTTTTTATAGTCTTATGAGGTTTCATTATGTACTAAATTTGTTTTATAATCCAACAAGGTGATCTTTCACATCATAAGTCATGTTGGGTCATCATTGTAATGAACCTAAACTGGTTATCTTGACCAACAAGCTAGTCAACCCCTATGAGTCACCAAAACTATTGGAAATTTGGCATCCCAAGCTAAATGTTAACCCCTACAAATGAAAAAATTTCATGGCACCCACATAAAATTCTACATGGTCCTCTCTTTCATGAGGGTGTCTCATAAATTACTTCTTAAAGTCATTTAACACTATAAGAGGTGTCATAGAGTCTGCTTGTCATCATCATATGTCCTTGATGTCTTAGATAATTAGTGATGTGCTACATCATCATGATGGTCTTTGAGTGAGAAAGGGAGTGTCAAGATGTCTTACAAGGTCCAAAAAATGTTCTAAACTTGTTTGATAAGTTTAAGGATCTTTTGACAAATTTAAGGTAATTTGACAAAGTTGAGGTTGTCGGTTCTTATGGTATATGGGACTTTTCTCAAACCATTCCTAGTGAGAGAGGCCTTCTAAGTAATGTAAAAAGTGTCTAAACTTTGTTAAAATTCATGATATGATGGTTTCATAGTGTTTTCTATTGAAGGATTTGCCAAGGTCTGAATAACGAGGATGCACGAGTCATGGTTGCACGGGATGAAGCAAGTGAATACCACAAAATGCTAAAGTAAATGAAATCAAACAAGAGACAATTGCATAGACAATTTAGAGAAAATCCAATATTCCATTAACATAAGATGGCCAAAGTGAAGAATACATATAGGAGAGCACGTAAGTAACTCCTCCATAAAAGGTGGTCAAAGCACCCCAAGAATAGACTATAACTCCTCCATGAAAGGTGGTGACAAGGTGCTAAGAATAGAGAAGTAACTCTCATACCCAAAATACCTATTCAAAGGAGTTACTTATGACATTCTTATGACACCTATGACACATCTATGACACAAATCTCCACATAAGCTAGCCTATCCCATGAATGTAGAAAAACAACAATCCTGCCAAAAACAACACTGAGTCTTCCTCCTCTAATGCTAAACCTACACTAACACCCCCCATAAGCACAACTTAGGTGGGTAGTGTGGAAATATAAAATGGGTCCCAGAAACTAAACCTGATGAGGTACCCATGTACAAAATCAATCTCCCATAAGATAGAGAAAAGGAGAAAACCCATAGGAAAAAACTCCCCCCCAAAAGAGAGACATAAATAAATGAGAAGGTTAAAAAGCTCCCCTGAAGATGATGTTGCTACAGATGTAGACCACACTCTAATAAGAGCTCGTAGATGAATGAACTTGCTCTTGGTGAAAGGTTTGGTGAAGATGTCTGCAACCTACTTCGAAGATTGGCAAAAGATTAAGTCAATGACCAAGCACATAGAGATTCACTTACATTTCATTCAGGAGCTTATTCATAGTCAGGTCATTGACTTAATCTTTTGCCAGTCTTCAGAGTAGGTTACAGACATCTTCACCAAACCTTTCACTGAGAGCAAGTTCATTCATCTATGAGCTCTTCTTGGGGTGCGGTCTACATTTGTAGCAACATCATTTTTAGGGGGCTTTCTAGCCTTCTCATTTATTTATGTCTCTCTTTTGGGGGGGGGAGTTTTTTCCTACGGGTTTTCTCCTTTTCTCTATCTTATGGGAGATTGATTTTGTACATGGGTACCTCATCAGGCTTAGTTGTCGGGACCCATTTTATATTTCCACACTACCCACCTAAGCTATGCTTTTGGGGGGGTGTTAGTGTAGGTTTCCTTTTATGAAAAGCTTTAAAAGGGATAACACCCTTTGAATCTTGGAATAAAAGGAAAACTGATGTTGAACACCTTAGGGTTTTTAGATCCCTAGCCATGGCCCGCATACCAAAGAAGAAATGCAAAGTTATGGAATGTCAGTCCAAGCCTTACATCTTTGTAGGATATCTAGATGGTGTTAAGGGGTATCACCTTCTAGATCTAGCCACTCATGAGTTGTTCATTGAGAGAAGTGTCCAGTTTTAGGAGAGTCCTAGAGACTCAACACTTGGCACTTCTTCTCTCTCATTAGATCTACTTCTTCATGATGATTCCTCAGATTTAGATCAGCCACAGTAGGTTCCTGAGCCAGAGACATCTTCTTCTTCTTTGAATTTAGATAGCAAGGATAGTGATGTAGAGTCATCCACCTCTAGTCAGTTAGAGGATGAGGAGTTAGCACCTGACTTGCCCACTTCTAGGCCACTTTGGGCTAGATAGACACTTGAGAGTGCTGGCACTTGGGTAAGAGATCTCGTAGATGACAAACGTACTAGGGGGATTTTTAGAGAGATCCACATGCCTTCTTTGCCTCAGTTTTGGATCCACAAAATTTTTGACAGGCATCAGGAGTACCTAAGTGGGATAGTGCTATGGAGGAAGAATATTCTTCCTTAATCAAAAACCACACTTGGGACTTGACTTCACTTCCTAAGGGAAGGAAGATGGTTTGATGTAGGTGGATATATCAAACCAAGTTTGTAGCAAATGGGTCAATTGATAAGTACAAGGCATGATTGGTCACCAAAGGTTTCTCACAGGTGATAGGCATTAACTACTCAGAGACCTTTGCACCCATTGCAAAGATGACTTCTATCTGACTCACCTTGGCTATTGCCATAGCACATGGTTGGGATGTGCACCAGATGGATGTGAAGAGTGCCTTCCTTCATAGAGACCTAGAGGAGAGATCTACATGGAGCAGTTACCAAGATTTGTTCAAGATTCTTCCTTAGTATTCAGACATAGTAAATTTATCTATGACCTCAAATAGGCCCCTCAGGCTTGGTATGCCAAGATGGATTCCTTCCTTCTCACAACAAGTTTCACTAGGTGCCATTCTAACCCCAATGTCTACTTCTTACGATAAGATGATTCGATCTTAATTTTGGTTATATATGTTGATGACCTTTTAATCACCAGGAGTTCTTCATTAGATATTGCAGTAGTGAAGGCATCTCTCTAGGATAGATTTGACATGAAAGACTTGGGTTTGTTACACTACTTCCTTGGCATCGAGATCTCACAATTAGATTTAGGGATTTCTCTTGCACAACCTAAGGTATGCTCTTCATTTATTGTCTCAGTTTCACATGGTTGATTGCAAGCCATCTCTGAATCCCTTTCTATTATGAGTCAATCTTAAGGTTGACTATTCTTCACCATTAGTTGATGCCACTCGTTATCGATAACTTGTTGGTAGTCTCATCTACTTGACTCACACTAGGCCTGACATATCATATGCAGTGGGACTTGTCTCCAGATTTATGTAGGAACCTCATGAGCTGCATTGGAAAGTAGCTAAGAGGATATTGCATTACATATAGGGTTCACATAGATATGGGATTAATTACAGATTTGGCATAGAGGTTGACTTGGTTGGATATATACATTCAGACTAGGCTAGCAATTCACAGACTCATAACTCCACTTTTGGTTATAGTTTCTCTCTAGGTTCTGGTCCTATCAGTTGGTCTAGAAAGAAGTAGAATGATATTGCTATATTATCCATAGAGGTAGAGTATAGGGGAGTTGTTAATGTAGCTACTGAGGCTATTTGGCTTCAGGGGATTCTTTTTGAGTTTGGCATTCCTATCAGGCAACCCACCATCATTTATTATGACAACCAAAGTACCATTCAGATTTGTATGAATCTAATTCAGCACCAACAAAACAATCACATAGAGGTTCACATGCTTTTCATTTGGGAGCTTATTCATAGTCAGGTCATTGACTTAATCTTTTGCCAATCTTTAGAGCAGGTTACAGACATCTTCACCAAACCTTTCACTAAGAGCAAGATCATTCATCTATGAGCTCTTCTTGGGGTGCGGTCTACATCTATAGTAGCATCATACTTAGGGGGCTTCTAGCCTTCTCATTTATTTATGTCTCTCTTTTGGTGGGGAGTTTTTTCCTACGAGTTTTCTCCTTTTCTCTATCTTATGGGAGATTGCTTTTGTACATGGATACTTCATCAGGCCTAGTTGCTAGGACCCATTTTATATTTCCACACTACCCACCTAATTTGTACTTAGGGGGGGGGGGGTGTTAGTGTAGGTTTAGCATTGGATGAGGAAGACTCAGTGTTGTTTTTGGCAGGATTGTTGTTTTCTTTCTTCTTTTCCTGGTCCTTGTTCTTTTTCTTCTTCTCCTTTGTTGAAGTCTTATCCTTACCATTTCCAGCTATCAAAGCTTGGGGTTGATTAGACTTCATTGTGCCCATTTGGATTAGTTTATCGTGCTCCCTAGTCAAGTTGGCAATGAATGAATCTAAATAAGGCATTTTCCATGTAACACCAAGGGCACTTTTTGTGGCATGGAAAGTGGAGACAAAGATGAATTGCTTGGACCTAACTTTGTGAGAATAGAAAGGATGAGTTGGTCATCTTTCTTCTCTATCCCACATTCTTTCAATTGAAATATAAGGACCTTAAACTTAGTGACGAAGTCCTGTAGGGTGTCAAAGTTGCTCAGACTTAGAATTATGAGTTCATTTTTGAGCTCATGACCTCTCATCTCATCAAGCTTCCCAAATAAGGTTTCTAGGGTGTCCCATATGTCTTTGGGAGTCTTGGAGGTTTCTAAATGGAAGAGAAGTCTTGGAGACATGGAAAATCTTAGTAATCCATAGGCTTCATCACTACGGTTGTACCACTTGAACTTTTTAACATTAGTGTTGGGTTCTACTTCAGTACCCATGGTGATCCTATACAACCCTTTACTTCTAAGGATGATTGACATTTTGACCTTTCATTCATGATATTTGAAGGGTGTTAGGAGTTTAATTTGAAAATAATCTATTTTAATATGAATTTAGGTGAAGTTGTGTTGATTGCAAGTTGTGAAATTATGCAGAAAGGAGAATGAAAGCAAAGATTGTAAGTGTTGAAAAGAAATCACACCCCCGTGAAATGTTAAGCCCCCCCACAAAATATGTAAGTGCAATATAAAAATACATCAAGATCAGCTGATAATGCATCTTAGAGTAATTAGTGCAAGACTTTAAGTAAATAGGACGTCGAACTCAGCCGAAAATGCATCTTGGGAGACCCAAATTTTAGGCACTTTATAAACTAGTGAATTTTTAACAAATAACAAGCCTACACTATAGATAATTGAAATAAAAACACTTTTTAAAAAAATGGCACCCGAATCTGACCTACCGTTTGCAAGCTATTAAAGATTTAATTTCCCATAAACTAGTGCTTTTGCAAAAAATAGCACTAAAACATTAAAAAAATGCTTGTTTTGAGAGAGAAAGTGGCCTTCCAACCACTCATTGGACTTGGAATAGAGTGAGGAATCCAAAGAAGGTATTTTTGAGGGGTACTTGGCCTCCTGCCAACTTGGGCCTCACCCTTCGTCTTCAACAAGCGAAGATACAAGTTTAAATTTAAACCCCCAAATTATCAAAACTTAAAAATTGTCTAAAATACTCAATACTCAATCAAATTGACTAATTGTTTTTTGGAAAAGTCAATTTTAACTAAAAAAAATAAAGTAAAAGATAGAAATCAATGGATTGCCAAGTATTTAAGGGCCCACATGGGATGCCAAACAAGGAGAGGGGCACCAAAGTTTGAAAAGAGCAGATTTAAATTTGTTGAGAAAAAAAGATAGCAGAGACATTGAATTTGAAGTAGATTATAGGTCTAAGGAAGGCTTTAACTTAATGACTTTGTCTTGAAAGCATACCACAACAAATGACTTATGTGGAGAAGGAGAAAAGGGCGCAGAGCTGGATTGAAAAGTTTCAAGGAAAGTGTGCCAAGGTGGATGTAGGACTGTGTTTTACCATCACGCCTTTTTTGAAAGCTCCAAGATTGGCATTTTATCACCAGCAAGTGACTTAGCTATGAACCCAACCATGTTCTTTCCTTCTTTCTACACAAACTCAGCCTTTATGTGCTCAGATTTATCCCTTGTTTTGGAATGCCATCGCTATAACTCCACACTTCGACACTCGAGTCTGAGACAAACTCTTATGCAGATATTTAACACTGTGAGACTTTCAACACCATACTGAGAGGATCATGATCATAGGCCTGCATGTATATGGAAAGACCAAACAAGCCATGGAAGTAACAATAGCATAGAGAACTAGCAATATCTCCTAGAAATTTTCAAATTTCACAAAAAAAATGCCTTAACAAAGCTCTAGATTTCAATGAAAGCAATATCAAAATAGACAACCAGTTATCAGGGTGGCTCTGATACCATATTGAAATATTTTCCAAGGTCTGAATAATGAGGATGCATGAGTCATGGTTACACGGGATGAAGTAAGTGAATACCACAAAATGCTAAAATAAATGAAATCAAACAAGAGACAATTGCATAGACAATTTAGAGAAAAGCCAATATTCTATTAACGTAAGATGGCTAAAGTGAAGAATACATATAGGAGAGCACGTAAGTAACTCCTCCATAAAAGGTGGTCAAAGAACCCCAAGAATAGACTATAACTCCTCCATGAAAGGTGGTGATAGGGTGCTAAGAATAGAGAAGTAACTCCCATACCCAGAATAGCTGGTCAAAGGAGTTACTTATGACATTCTTATGACATCTATGACACACATCTCCAAATAAGCTAGCCTATCCCATGAATGTAGGAAAAATCCATGTATGCACAAATATATAATTTCCCTAATTAAATAATAGGGAAAAATAAAAACCTACACTAACATTTTTAATGTCATTTTTCATGGTTTGGTCATTCAAATAGTTTCAAACCTTCATAACCCCCCTTAAGCCATGAATCACCTCACATAATCCTATTTACATTAGAAACCTAGGAGAAGGTGAATGTGTTTTGATGTAAATTGCATTATAAAGGTCTTTAAAATATCCCACCTTGATCATATTTGCACTCACTTAGTGTTTCATATCCTTAAAATACCATGTTAAAACTCATATTCACTTTTCACTCAATGAGTGGACACCACATGTGGGGAAAAAGTCTCCTTTCAACTCCCCCTCTCATACCATCAGTTTTAAAATGTCATTTAACTCATGGTTTCCCTCTCTTCATCCTTAAATGGTGGCTTAAGGTCAAAATCATTGAGAAAATGCAAGAAAAGGGTGTTTTTAGGTGCTTTTTATAGGTTGTACAGACTTATATGGTTAGGTATATATAGAGGGGAGTCATAGGTTGTAGGTAAGTTCATGTTAGATGTCTATGAGAAGTTTTAGGTCAAGAGGATGCAATAATAGGGCAAAACCATTCTCCTCTCTCCACTGAGTTCTTTGGCTGTCCAGGCAAACTTTCAAGTTTTCATTCATTTCATACATGGGAGATAATATCAAGAGATGGGAATTTGGGGACAGAAAGATGGTACCTTGACCTTCTTATTTATGTCAATTTTTTACATGTTTATTCCCTACACTTTATGAGTGAATGCTAACAATCTGGTCACTCTAGTGAACCTCTTCATCTATGTAGGGGTTAGGAATACATTAGTTTTGGTGCATATTTAAAGTGTTTTTCAGAAATAATTCTTGATGGTGATTCTAGTGGCCCTCAATATTTGTCTCCATTACTCTCCCCCTTATTTCACACATGTGAAGGTGTAAGATCTAGCAAATCTCCATGTTCACATACCTACAAGTTTCATGATAGAGTTTCTCAAAGTGTAGAAATTTATTACGTGAGTATGGAAGTATCTAATGTTTCTTAGATTAGATTATGAGTTTGTTAAGGCCATTCAAATCTTTGCTTCCTCTCATTATCAATTGGGCCACCCTTAGATCAAGTAGCCTCTTCATGGTCCTATCACAAAACTATGACTACTCTAATATGTAACATGATATTCTTTGATAATGCCTATAAAGAGCCTTGAGATTATTTGAAATTCATATACATAAAATATTATTTTATACATGATATTTTTTCACTTCCCCATACTAATCATGACCCTATACACCAAGTCATCCTCACCTCCAACCTATTATGTCATATCAAGCCCTCACTCATTCATTACAAACCCTTCAAAGTAGAATAGACATGGGGTGGTCACTATTGAAATGAATCATAAAAAGGTGAGGGACCAAAAAGAGAAGTAATAATAATCTATGAAGAACATGTTAGAGGAGGAAGCAAGGTTGAGTAATATTAGTACCCTCAACTTAGTCAAAAGGGGTATGCTCAGTTAAGACCTCAAATGCATACGCAACATTATAGCTCCTATGTGGAGAGAGTAAATATGGTTTAGTGAGGTCAAGGAGTATCATGGAGTCAATAAAAATGGAAATATACCACCAAATTTCTAGATAAAATCATGTAGCATTGGTCCATTCCTCAAACACTAGACACATAGTTAGGCAGACTTTATTCGTACAACATAGTCATGATCCAAGATCACTACATATAGTAAGACCTAAAAAAGAGAGTTAAAATTGGATTTATATGAATATATGAAGGTAGGATGAATTTAAAATCATGATTACCTTTAAATATCTCATATATAGTCTTGAGGACATAAGAATAACATAGATAGGGGAAAACAAGGTTAACACATCTCAACAACTACAAGATGTCAACTTAGTCATCTCTCTCAAAAGGAGCACATAAAATATAGACATATGGATGAATCTTAAAAGTATAACTATAAGTAAGAATCATTTTATTAAAAAACCCTATTCATAGGGTGAGGAATATAATGAAGGTTCAGTAAATGGATGAGAAATTATGAAAGAAGGGCTCATGCTTGTAGCCAAATAACTAAACACCAAATACAGACCTAACTATAGAAGTACAAAACACTTAAAAGTCTTAAAATATTAAGAGAGTAAAAATATGGGTTTATTCATATTATATGAATGATATTAGTACTTATATTGAGTTTTTTTAACCCTAATATCTAATGGAGGCTTAAAAACCTACACATATCTTTTAGGCCTAAACAGACCTAAGACAAGCCTATGTATATCAATCAAAGGCTTATGCAAGGTTTGGGGGTTTTCTAAAGATATAAATACTTGATAAGGTAAAAATTAATATTAAATAAAATTATCAAATATGATATGAGTCTCAATTTAGATATAACAGTGTCTAAATGGCTTAATCAAGCCTAGCTAGGCCTGAGCGAGCACTTATTGGCAGGGATAGAAAAAAGGATTGTAGTGTGCAACCCTACAAGTAGGTAAAGAATGGATTTGAATTATGGTACCTTTATTGATATATAAATTTATATTATTTCCTTATTACTATATTTTAGTCCTTGATATGGACAAAAGAGCTTTAAGGCCTTAGCAGTCCTGTACATACAATTTTTAGACCTTATGTTTGCTTAAAGATTGCTTAAAGATTAAAAACACTTTAGTATGGAGGTTAAAATGTGGATAAAATTATCATGATGATGAGATACTTAAGTTAGGTGGGATAGAGCATTGAACTCAGACCCAAGGGTTACACAAGCTTAACTACATGCAAACCCTAGGCAAGGGAGATGATGATATGCAGTTTTAGATTTAAATGGAAGATTGGCCAAAAGTGCATGTTCAACCTTGGAAGTGTTTTTTATGAGTATTAAACTCCATAATATATGAAATTAATAGAGGAATATCCTATTCAGACCCCATACCAATGCCAAACACCAAGACTAATAGGCAGACCTACAAACAATCTTATGAGAGAGGGGGTAGAGTTGTAATTAAACAATTAAATCTAATAATAGAGGATAAAAAAGTGAGAATGGGGGTATTATTATGATATTTAACCCCCAAGTCACCCATAGATCACTCAAACTTCTAATGCTCAATCTAGGCCTTTAAGCCTAGAAGTAAATATTGAGGCCTCAAACCCCATGCTCACCTTGAAACACACTCAGACCCTTTTAATCAAAATTCAAGGAAAAAGTATTATAAAATGGTACAAGTCCTATGATATTTTTTTTAAGTAGAGAATGTAATAAAAATGTCAATTTGGGTCTTGAATTCCACCTCAAATGACACAGTCCAGACAACCAACTCAAGTTGCCTATTGAAATGCTTAAATATTTCATGGTAGAGGGAATCAAGGAAAATTATGTTAAGGGAAATTGGGCACCCCATTTTACTTGAAATATATGTAAGAGTGAGATGGATTAAGGATACCAAATTAATGAATCATTATTGAGACTATAGACCTATCCAAAAATCTTACAAGGAGTGTAAGGTATACAATATTTTTCTCATATCTACACACACAAGTTACATGGAAACCAAATCATTTTAGGATTTTTAGGGGATCTATGGAATAAACATCCATGACCATAAGTTTTGGATTGGGGGTTTGATCTTTATGAACCATCATTAAGATAGTAGACCTTTAAAACCCTTCTTAAACACTAATATTTACCTAACCTAAGAAAATTTTAGATAATTATAGCCAAACACTCCTAAATGACTTAAAAAACACTTGAACCACAAAAAACACTTACAAGAGATCCTACCTATTGTACTAGTATGTATAGACACTATATAAAATTATCAAAAAAGGGTACTTTTTCAAGGTTTTTTGAGATTTATAGGGTGTGGAGTTGTTTTAAAAACTAAAAATCATTGGAGGTGAAGGTTTGGGACTTTATTTATCTCCTTAAGTCATTATATTTCCAAAACTATGCCTAGAAATGCCTTTGTAAGCTTATTCCAAATACCCAATCTATAGATATGAAGTAGAAGGTGACCTAATTACCTAATCTAGCAAGGTTGTAGATGAATTTTTATCAAAAAGTCCTATATCATGGTATATGATTTTGTTTCAAACCTAAAACTCACTTATTCAAGTGATTTTAAGATCTCATTTAGGCTTTCATGGCTATCAATTGGAAATAATTAGTTAATTATGCTTAATTGTCCTAATAGACCTACTTGGTCAACAAGAAGATGTCAAAATTGGCATAGAAGGATGATGAAGTGAGTCAAAATATATTCATTAAACCATATAATTGATGTACTGAATGAGTCAAGTGCACATTACATGGTCCTAATAGATAAATAAGTCAATTTTTTGACTTGATCAATATGTTTAAAAGGAGGATAGGTTATTTTATGCTTCATGATGGCTTAATTACATCTCATTAATGTTATAACTACCAATAAGAGGAGTTATTTGACCAAATATGGGCATATCCATGCTTCAAGAGAGGTTGAACAAGTCAACCACATCCTCCACCACTCTACCTCCATGCCTAAAGGGGTCATTGATGAGACCAATACATAGAGTCATTTAGGGGACTACTATAACTATTTTAACTATTTGTAACTAAAGTAATGAGTGGACTATATTCATTTATGAGCTCTACCTCCCATATTCACACCATTCTCTCTCTTATACTAAGTTGATGAGGAGATAATACCACCTACTCCCATATCCATATCCATATCAATATCTATTTAGTCAGGCTGCATTAATCTAAGTAATCCACAAATGACAAAAATATCTCTTTCATTTAATTCTACTTGGTGAGAAAAAATTAAGTCTCTCATTTTATGTTGGTTATCAATTCATCCAAACTAGTGTAAACCCATCGATTTATTTCTTATTAAAAGTGTCCTTAATCCCACTTGGCCCCCACAATATATAGTTTAATTAGCACGATATATATTTTTTGACCCCCACATGGCTTACTTACCTTGTGTGATAGGTGATATGTACAAGGCTCAAGAATGAACTCACCACTATATGGCCATTCTCTCTCTCTCCATCCCCATTCTGTTATATATTCAAGCCTTAAGGCCTTGATTTGTATCCCTCACCTGGGTATGAGGAGACTTTGCCTAGATTGGCACTTTGTAACCTCTTAAGCTAATGTAGATGACTAATTTTAGACTCTTTGATACTAGTTTACTATGTTATATTAGTTTTATCTAGAAATATGGTAGTTTTTCCTCCCTTGGCAAGTCCTAATCTCACCTATTTACTAATATATGATCGTATCAATGTTACATATAGTGTTTTAATAATAAGTGGTTGAACTTGGAGTGGATATTTGATCAATAAGTTCCTTGATCTAGAAATTACATCAATACCCTCATGTTTTGACCGCTTAGTGCAACCTTTATGTGAAACACTTTTGCATAGGAATCCTTGGAATTAGAAGATTCAATCACTTATATTACTTACTAGTGTTTTTTGAGTTCAATTTGAGTGGATGAATAATTATATTGGTTCATCACCACCACTTAGAATATATTTTTTTAATTCACTTTATATCCCTTCTCACCCCAATAGTAATAGGTCTTAGTGATATGAGCCCAAATAGATGTACTAGGGGAGCTAGCCCCATAATATAAAGGTCTAGTCTAGTTATAAGGTCACCCATATCCTCTAGGCCATTCCCACGTTAGTCTAGGTTTGAAATAGAAGTGAAAAATCTCCTTCAAGGGGGGGAAATTGGGTTGCTAACACTTCCCCAAGTACCCCTTTGTCAATGGGCACTAATTACATAACCAATACTTTGAAGATGGGCTCAAACTTATGTAGTTCTTCCCTACTTGTTTTTTTGTGTGTGCATATGGATGAAATGTATGATAATAATGTACATAGACTGACATAGATTGTAACTTCAATAATATGGCTATTGGAATGCTCCTTTAGTACTTCAGACTTTTATATGGGTTGTTCTTATGACTAATATTAAAATAGGAAATAATAAAAAAACTTTTCTTACTTGAATGTTTGATTGAATGCCTTTGGTAAGTTACCTTGTGAGTTTATAGGTCTACACTAGGTGAGGAATGAATGTGGCTTGATATTATATAAATAGTAATCCATTTTATAAATATCTCACATTAATTGACTTAGTCCAACCATAAGGACATGTTACAATTGAAAATTTTATGACCTTATGGCATTGGACACTTAGTTTGGCACATGACACTAGCATCGATGGAGGCATTTAATAAGATGTAAGTTTCTAAAAAGATGGAAAATAAGTATAGGTCCAAAACATATAGAGGATGATAATAAACATGTTTATAACATTTTTCATAGTAAATAAGACTTGGTCATGAAAATAACATATGATCAAATTGAGAGATAAGAAATAGGTAAAGAGATAGAGGATGTGAGATTTTAGGAAATATAAAGGACTTAGAATTGAAGGGTTCAACCATGAGAATTAATTTCCAAGTATAAAATACTAAGGTGTTATATAATTCAAATTTGGTGTCTACATGTTCCTCCTTTAATCTAGTAATGGAATTACTAGTTTAAAGGGAAATAAATGTGTACTTGGATGTGTATAACACACCTTGTCTTTTCATGAGTCCAACTTCAGTGATTTATTGGTGACTAACCTACAAAAATGAGAGCGTTAAAAGTATATAATTAGTGCATATAATCTAGAATTGAAATAATTTTAAATTTTTGAAAGTAAATAGAGTAAGGTCAAGAGTACACGTGTATTAATGCAACCATATTTCCTTTTGGAACTTTGATTTGAAAATGTGTTTTATTATGAATATTTGGAAATTATATTATGAAAAATCTAAAAAATTTAAGTGAAAATATATATAAATATTGGAGTATAACTTTCCCCTAACCTTAGAGAAAATGTGAGTTACCACCCAACAGTTGAGACTAGCTCAACCATGCAACTCAATCATACTTATATAACCTATTGAAAATGACTAATCCAAGTCAACTCACACTATAAATCTAGTGATGATGGATGATTTGATCACCCCATCTTATATAATTGGTAATATTTAGTGATTTAATCACCTTAACCTTGCTAAAACTGAACCAATTACTGTAATAGATTGACTCAATAACAGTCTATAAAAATCCATCCTTGTGTATGATAAAGTACATATAAGTGTTTAAAATATAATTAATGATTTTATTTTATAATTTAAGGTTCTCTTTTTCCTGGCATATTCACCTTAGTGTTTCAAGTTGAAACCTTGATACAATAATAGTACCAATGTATATAATGCTACCATAATTATGTATCTGAACCATATAATTGTGTAATTTATCCAATTCGAATTTTTAAAAGTGTGTAAGACATGTTCCATTGGCATTCCCTCACAAAAATATGAAATTGTGAAGGTGTGAAATTATTGCATCTAAGACATGCCCCCATTAATATTCCCCCACTTTGAGGTGAATGAAAGCAGAAACTATTAATTACCTTACCTCAAACAAATAAAATAAATATATAATAGGTGTATGGATTATGTGGAATATAATATTAGAATTTGTATATAGACATAATAATGAGGTACATAGTATGTGATCACATCAAATCCTAAGATGTATGATTTTAATCATGGAAACACCTAGAAAGTAGATATACAAGATCGACAAGAAATGAAGCACATCCACACAAAAGCACTCAAAATACAATCAAAAGATAATTATCTAAGGAGACCTAAAACAAGTTTCATGTTAATGTTTCAAAATCAAATTGACATGACATATTTAAATGTCTAAAAATCAT
>JARHVA010002491.1:1577500-1755000 GCA_037957365.1 Torreya grandis | reverse complement strand
TTATACAAAAAAAAAAGTATCAAATCAAGCAAATAAATGTGGAAAACACTTGTATAACTCATCATAGTCCTACCAAGTAGCACTATCCTCAGATTATTGGTCCCATAAGACCTTACACTATGGAATATCTCTATTATGAAAATAAAGTTTGAGTATTAATTACTTTGATTGGTTCTACTATGACCACCCCAAGATCCAGAACCTGCAAAGCATTCTAATCCAACACATGCGTAGGATCAACTATATACTTTTTAAGATTAAAAACATGGAAGACGTTATGTAATAGAGCTAAATTTTGTGGAAATTCAATCATATACACTATAAGATTGATCACTTCTAACACCTTGAAGGGTCCCACATATCTTGGTGATAGTTTCGCTGACTTTCTGAATTTAATTGAGCTCTTATGTGGATTAACCTATAAAAATATATTATCACCTACAAAAAATTACCTATCTATTCTCCTCAAATAAAAATAACTATTATACATATCATTGGTCTCAACCAATCTCTATCTAATTAAATTAACTTGTTCTTCCATTTTTGAAAGCATCTTAGGTCCAAATACTACTTTATCATCCAACCTGTCCCAACTAATTAGTATCTTTCACCTTCTTCTATATAATGCCTCAAATGGTGCCATCTTCAAAATTGATTGGTATGAGTTTTTGTATGAAAAATCTACCAATGGAAGATAATATTCCTATTTGTATAGCTAATCCATTCACTACATACAAATAATACCTGATTAACTCACTAAGTCTGACCATCAGTCTCAAAGTGATATGTAGTGCCAAAGTTTAGTTGTATGCCTATAAATGAATTCAAAGTTACCAAAAATCTAGAAGTAATCTTTGGATCATGATTCAAAATGATATTATCTAGAAATCCATGGAATCTATATACTTCCTTTACAAACCTCTTGACATAGGAAGGGAGTCAAGAAAGATGTAGTACATTTTGTGTCATGTTGTATGGAATGTTAGTGAGTAAAAGTTGAACATATACATTTAGTTGGTTTGTTATATTCACATGATATACCATAATGGAAAAGGTATATGATCAATATGAACTTTGTCCAAGGTTTACCCATGTCATGAAATAGGCATGATATGATTTTGGTAGTAGTTGACAAACTAACCAAGGTGGATCATTTTATATTAAGAAATTTGATAAATGATGCAATCTATATACTAACATTCCATAAAACATGACACAAAATCCACTACATCTTTCTTGATTCCCTTCTAGAAATATAGTGGTCTAAACTCTACCATGAGCTTGGTTACACTTGAATGTCCTAAATATGGGGCATAATGTATTTCCTTTGTCATTGTGTTTCATAGATTCTCTCAATCTAGCACATACATCCATTGTAATGCAAAAGACCATCACTCTCAAATTTGAATCTTTTATATTGAGGATTTTGAGCATTCTCAGATAATTATTTTCTAACCTGATCATAGAATTCATCTCTTAGTGAGAATTTGATCACTCCATCCCTAAAATTACTCCTGATAGTATCCATGACTTCTATGTACCTTCTAAAACTAAGGGAATCAAATACTCTATTTTCATTTCCTTTAATATAGTTGATATCAAAATCATAATTAGATAAGAACTCAAGCTAGCATCTCTGAAAATCTTTCAAATTCAATTGGGTGAAGATGTACTTGAGTCCCAAGTTATCCATCTTGAGTTCAAATGGTTTTCCAAATAAGTAATGCTACCAAACTTACAAATCATGCATAATTATTGTAAGTTTCAGGTCATGAGGGGTATAGTTCACCTCATATGGCTTTAGCTTCCTTGATTCATAAGCTACCACTATACCATCTTTTATAAGGACTCATCCTAGTCCATCCCCTACTGTATTCATGATCACTAAAAATTAACCATTGGGGTTAGGAACTCTTAACATTGGTGTTGAAGTAAGCCTTATTTTTCATTCCTAAAAAGCTACTTGACACTTTTTTGATTAGACAAAACTTTATTTTTTATGTTGCAAAGAACTAATTAGATTAGCTATCTTGGAAAAATTTAGAATGAACTTTCTATAATAGCTTACTAATCCCATAAAACTTCTTACCTCATGCGCATTCTTTGGTACTGACCATTCCATAATGGCTCTTATCTTTGTCAAATCTACTAAGATACCATTTTTAGAGATAATATGTCCCAAATATTACACTCTCTCTTAGAAAAATGCACACTTAGATAACTTACCATATAATTTGTGCTTCTACAACCGTTGTAGAACCAGTTCTAGATGATGAAGATGTTCTTCTTCATTCTTAGAGTATATAAGAATGGCATCAAGAAAGACCAAAAAAAAATGATCTAGATAATTTTTGAACATACTATTCATGAGATTCACAAATACTTTTGAAGCATTTGTCAACCCAAAGGCAAACACTGTAAACTCATAATGTCTATAATGATTTCTGAATGGTATTTTAGGAATATCCTTGTCCCTAATCCTCAACTAATGGTATCCTACTCTACGATTAGTATTAAAAAAGATAGTTTCTCCCCATATTTTATTGAAAATGTCATCTATACGAGGTAGCATATACCTATTTTTATAGTTTCCTTATTCAAAATTATATAATCAATGTAAAGTCAAAGAGTACCATCCTTCTTCTTAACAAATATAACTAGTGCACCCCATGGTGACACACATATCTTGATCAATCCCTTTTATCAATAATTTCTAGATTTGAGTCTTGAATTCAACCAACACAGTGGTTTTCATCCTATATGGTGCCTTCGACTATAGTTTTTAACTAGGTATGATGTCAATAGATAAATCAAACTCACATCTAGGAAGCAATCCCAATAATTCTTTTGGAAACACATCATGAAAATGCCTAAGGAATGGATAATATTTGAGACATGGTTCCTTAGATTCCTCCATTTCATTTATCTTGATGATAAAGGCTTGGCACCCTTTTCCTTAAGCCCTATTGAGTTGAATTTCAGAAATTTACCTAAGCCTCAATTCTCTTTTCTCACCCTTAATTTGTATCTGATTTCCAAATCATCCAGACACTCAATATTCTTTAGGTAGCAGTCAACCTTGGACTTATGTTTTTTAAGCTATTTGAATCCTAGGATGACATCATATGATCCTAGTGGTCTTACATATATATCCACTACTTTTGTAAATTCAGGCAATCTAATCTCTACTTTGACTAAACACTTGTCAACCATGACTTTATAATCATTCCCATATTATACTGACCATGCATTTTCCATTACTCCAGCTCTTCTAGATAACTTAATAAGAATTTTAGGAGCTATAAAACATTCTATATCCCTTGTATCCATTAAAATATAAATTGGATTTTCAAACAAAATACCTAAAATCTTTATGGGTGATGCTTAAAATTTAATTTATCGATTACCAACTGTTGCATGAATATGCTATTAGAAATTGTCCTACTAAGAAATATGACCTTTATTAATTGACTTGTCTTGAGTATAGTCATGAGCATAATGGTCATATTTTCAAATGAAATGACCTCCAAGTGGTCCTTTCTTGTCAACCTATTGGTTTCCCTTGAAACCACCTTTAAAACCATTGCCCAATTTCTTGTAGCCTAAATTGTTGTTGAATTTGGCATTCTAATTTTTGAACTGATTCTTGGATTCTCCACTCCTCTATTTCCAATTCTTATTTTGGAAAGTTGACTTATAATTTCCAAAATTTTTCTTGAACTTGTCCCTAACCTATGCAGGAGACTTCAAATTTTGTTCTTGTTTGATTGCCTTCTTAAAAACCTAGTCCATGATAGAAGGTCCATGGACATCCACCTCTCCAATGATCCAAGATTTCAATCCCATGATAAACTTCTTGATCCTAAACCTCTCATCTACCTAGTACTAAGGTATGTAGTTTAAAATTTTTGTGAACTACTTTTCGTACTCATTCACCAATAAGTTTCCCTACTTTAGATTCTAAAAATTGTAAGATTAAGGTCAAAATAAAGTTATGGAATCCATCATGACCTAAATAATGTCACAAACTACTCTCAAGTAGTGGTGGTTGAGTTAAGGTTCAGTTATATCCTCTTGTTGGCCCACCATGTAATTACCTCTCTAACCAAATAGTATGCTCCCCAATCAACCACACTTCAGCTTTGTCACCCAAAATAGTTCCATTGAACTTAGGTGGTCTCACCTTTTTTATATCCTTAGCCAACTCTACATCTACTTGTGCTATCACATCCCAAGGATTTTCCTACTTAGTAGGATGCTATTCAGGTTCTTATTTATGTTCTTCCTCTCCATGTCCATGAACTTCCTACTCTAGGGCTATAATCTAATCCATGATATCATTCATGGTTACAAGAATCTGATCCAACTTTGTTGCTTTCTCAACGGCATGTCGATTAGGATCAAATAGAAGGTTACTATTATTGACATTTGATGAAACCTCTATAGATACTCTAGATTTAACCATATCTTTTATGGTAAATAGAAAGATACAAAAATATTACTAGACTCATTCAGTCCTAGATTTTGAGCCAAAACTTTGATACCACATATAACAATCCCATTGGGATATACCTAAAAATACATGTTTTTTTTAAAATTTTAACAACATAATCCTTAATTAGATTACACCAAGAGAATATAATTAATGATCCATATAAAATACTATAAATTATGATAAATAAAAAATAATCATGTCATATTTATCCATCACTAATCACTATCATCATGTGAAACACATCATAATTGAATATAGAAAGTAACTAAAAATTCTAGCCATGCTTGGTATAATCATAAAATCTCTGCTATCAAATTACATTAAGTAATTAAAACTCATCAAATAATTTTTACATAATAAATAAAATATAATGTACAAATATAAGATACATGGCTCCATGGAGCATGAGTTTCCCTAAACTCTAGTATCTATGGCAATATTACGTGTCATCTCTAAGTACTATTGTGTGGAGGGAGAGCATCATTAGAGTGATTTTCCACATCAACGGTAGACCAATGATCCCCCACACAATAACCCATAGGGGAATGTCTCTCCTTTTACAGATGAGTAGATAGTGATGGTGTGGGAATCTAGAGAGATAAACTAGTACCTACATGTTGTATGATTTTTAAAAACATGTAATGTACCATAAATAAATCCATTCTAATATGATATTGAAAAAATATGTAAATCACACATATGAAATGATGATTTATAACTAACATTACTATTGACACTTGGATTTGCACCCTTGAGAAGATTCTCAACTCTCCTCATCCAAGTAAAAAAATGGAATCATCTCTTGTGCTATGGGTGATAATTTCATTGAGATGAATATATAGATTAGGGGATAGCTCCCCTTGATGCACCTTTAATGCTCTCTCCAATCTATCAACTATGTATGAAAAGAGTTCAAGAAAATAACTAAGAAAATAAGTAATGATGCACCAATATTTGATATCCTCCCAATTGATTGAAACCACTACTTTAAAGATAAAACAAGGTGTTTTATTGCACATGACTCACAACTTGGGAACCATTGCTACATCAATATTTCATATTCTATATTTGAGAAGGTATATAATTATTAAGAAGGAAATGAATGATCTAAAGAAAGATATAGTCATGAATCACTTCTAAGATATCTCTACACTTAAAAAATAATACTAGCAAAGACCTGAAATAATCTCCTTTTTGCAAATTGGTAGACCATCAAGAGTACAAGCTAGAAAAGATAATCTTTCACTAGCTAGACCAAAAATGATTTAATCATTACTCAATATTATAACATATGAGAGGCAATCACACTTGTATATCTCTTCAAGAGTTATTTGAGTATAAATCTGGCTAGAGTTTCCCCAATAAAAAGTGAAGGACGTGAAATGAGCTAAGAGAATGCATATATATAGCCTTGAGAGGTAGATAAATCAAAGGAAGTCTAAGGGTCACTTGGACATGTGTCATCTTGAAATAATTAGTTACATTTACATGGAAGAGAAGTGGGTGAGCTATACCATGTCACTAAATGTAATGAGTTGTTACTGAACCAAAAGCATTAGTTATATTTGTTATGACTAAACCAAAGCCTCAATTACATTTTGTCATTTGTTATCTCTTATCTTTGCCTTTAGGTTCTCATCGAGACTTTATTTTAAACTCTAACAACTAGTTTCTATAGTCTAAAATTGATGTTTTGTAGGCCATCACTCCTCTAGCATTTATTTAGACATTTTTACCATGGTCATTTTTGTTTTCCCTTTTACTTCCTTTGTATTGGACAAGTTTTTTAGAAATAATTCCTCAGACAATATTTTCAAAAGAACTCTTTCAGACCTTCTATTTGGCCCTTTTGGTTCTTTAAAATGACCTTTTGGCAAAGTGAAAAAGGCCTTTTATGAAATGAACATATCTTTCAGCTTATTGCAAGTGACCATTTGAAAGAGTTGAAAGTGTCCTTTGGATTTTGGAAATGATCTTCCAAAAGGAAAAAAATACCCTTCGGATTTTTTGAAATGGTCCACCTTCCTATGGAAATAATCTTTCAGACTTTTTGAAAACATCCCTTCAAGAAAGTTGAAATGATCTTCCAACTTTTTGAAAATTACCTTTTGGTCTTCTTTTAAATGACCCTTCTAGAAAATTTAAAGTGTACTTTAGCTTGAAAAAATACTTTGAAAAAGTTGAAACATACCCTTCAAAAAAATTGCACAGATAGTTTGTCTAAAAGAATTCTTTTGGATTTTCTACTAAGTGCCCTCTACAAAAATGAAAGTGCCCTTTAGCTTGTTGAAAATGTCCCTTCAAAAAAATTGTAAGGTACCCTTCAGAAGATTTGTAAGTGTCCACTTTTTAAAGAAAATACCCTTTAGGAAAGTTGTAAATGATCCTTTGGAAAAAAATGAAGTGGACCTTTTCTTGAAAGGAAAGTACCCTTCAGGAAAGTTGAAGTGCCCTTTCAAAGAATTTATAAAGTACCTCTTGGAAAAGTGAAGTGCACCTTTTCTTAAAAAAATATATCCTTTAGAAAAATGGAACATACCCTTCATAAAATTTATAACATACCCTTTGGAAAAGTTGCCTTGGACAATTTTTTTGAAAGAATTCCACTGAATGAAAAGTCTGAAAGAAATACACTCAAGGAAAAGCTTCAGACAAAAAGTCTGAAAGAATTCAACAAAGGCTTAGAAAAAAAACCTAAAATAATTAGGCAAAGGCTTAGAAAAGAACAAAAATGAACTTTATGAAAGGAATATACTTGTACATTTATTTGGGCTTTGACAAAAAACACTTTTTTCAGATAAAAGCTAAGTACTGGACCTGGCCAAAGATATAGACTTAGATGATTTTTTGTAAATAGGGGTTCCCAATTTTATCTTGAAGGGCCAAAATTTGGTCAACAAAATGGTGATTCGTAGGGGTAGTATGCTTGTTATACTAACTAGACTAGTAGCCTTATCTAACTTACAACCAATGGAGTTAATGGATTATTGAATATGACTAACAAGGATTATACCAAAACAAAAACATGAGGAAACACACCACACAACAATGAAAAGACCAAGAAAAGACAACACAAAACAAGACAAGGACAAACTCACACATGTGCATAAACACTTAGCGAACACAAGAAAAATAAGAAACTATGTATAAAGGAAAAGGAAGTTCAGTAAAAATTCTTTAGATATATCCCATTGACTAGGATATGCAGCTCTTCTCCATTCAACTTTGAGAGCTAGAAAGCATTGTGTTATTTTCACTGTGTGATCACATATGGGCCACTCCATAAAGCATCAAACTTTATGTGCCTTCTATTTTTGGCCCTATCTTCATCCCATTTAAAGACAATGTCTCCTTCTCTGAAAATCCTTGGCATGGAATTCTTGTCAAAATAATTCTTTGTTTCCTATTGGTGAGTAGTCATGGTGTGCATAGCTTGATCTCTTATCTCTTCAAGCTCCATCAACTCACATAACCTAACTTCTATGCTCTCATTTTCCATTAATTATAGTTTATAGGTGAGGTCTAAAGCTGGTAAATCAAGTGAGATAGGAAGCCTAGACTCCCTTCCATACACAAGTGTGTATGGTGAGTTCTCAATTTCTCTTTTTGAGGTGATCCTATCATCCCAAAGGGTTGTCTTTATCTTGGTATGCTAAGTCCTTTGATTTTCCTACATAGTCCTCTTTATTATCCTAATTAATTTCTTATTTGTGGGCTAGATAGTACATTCCCTTAGGAATTGTAGTTGGATGAGGTTATAAAATATATGCCATGCTTCAAATCCCATTCACTTGTCCTTACTCCTAAGAAGGCTAATGCATTATCTAAAATGATTGTTGAAGGAGATCCAAACCTGGTTACTATACCTTCATATAAGTCTAGGACTGAGTTTTCATTTACCTTTTTAAGAGATATAGCCTCCACCCATCTTGTAAAATAATCAATGGCTATCAACACCACTTGTGACTAGCACTAGAAGGAGGATTGATCAGACCTATGAAATCTAAACCTCATTATATGAAGGGTTACTCAACCTAGATTAGATGAAGAGGCAAGGAAGCTAGCTTTTGTTTTCCATAAAAAATAGCACACTTTTGACATTTAATTAACCTAATGTGAGTATCTTTAAACAATCTATGCCAAAAGTAACCATCCCTCATAATCTTAGCAGTTGTGGTTCTTAGAGCAAAGTGACCACCAGTTGGTCCATCATGAAACTCATGCAACACTTTGTCAATCTAATCCAAATCAATACACCTCAAAAGCACACCTAATAATTCCTTTCTAAATCACACTCCATCAATAATTACATAGGGAATAGATTACAACCTAAAGTACCTTCTCTTGGCCCTATCAGGACCTGGTGAACACTCACTAGTTTGAAGGAAATAGATCATGTCCTATTATAACTTCTCATAGATGAAGGTATAACTACTGTAGGTTCATCATGGAGTGAAAAAATAACCTCCCTTTTCTCTTTTAAGTTTGAATAAAGATGCTCACATAGTCCTTTTCCCTTTAATAGCTTGGTTTTTTTGATCTCCACATCATACTCTATCACTTTGGTGATCTAACCTACCCTTTTCTCATTCAAATCTTTGCTCAATAGAAGCCTTTCACACTAGGATGAGGCAAAAAAATGTGAATCTTGCTATTAGATAACATATGCCTAATTTATTTAAACTCCTTATGATTGAAAGCACTTGTTTCTCAATATATGTGTACCTTATCTCATAGCCTTCAAAACTTTGAGTAAAGAAGGCAATATACTATTTAAAATATTCATCATTAGCTTGAGTAAGCATTTAAAAAATTTACCTCTTCATTCCTAAAAGTGTACAAATTAAAGTCCTTGGAGAAGTTTGGACTTGTAATAGTAGGAGCTTGGGTAAAGGCTTGCTTTATCTCCTTAAAATTTTATTTTCTTCTTCTTATCCAAGTGAATATCTCATCCTTCCTTAGCATGGAGGTCAAGGGCTTGACTAGGTTAGCAAAATTAGGAATAAACCTCCTAATGAAAATTATCTTACCAAAAAAGCTTCGTAGACCCTTCTTATGTTTACATAAGGATAATGCCAAGATGACACTTACCCTTTTTAGATCAATGGATAAACCTTTCTTGGAAATAATGTGGCCTCAATGTTTGCCTTCATGAACAATAAATACACACTTCTTTGGGTTTAGAGAGATCCCAAACTCAATGATATTTTGCTTCCTTGGAAAAAACTATCACATCATCAAGATATACCAATATAATGTCATTAATTAATCCTTGAAAAGCCATATCCATTACACATTGAAAAGTATCTACAAAATTTGATAATCTAAATGACATCTTCCTATAGGAATATGTGCCCCATTTGTTGGCGGAGGTTATTTTTTATTGGTCATTTTCTTTCACCAAAATCTATTTGTACCTGTAATAACCATCTAGGAGGGAAAACCTCTCACAACCTGCCACCACTTGCAAAATTTACTCCATGGAAGGGAGGGGATAATGGTCTTTAAACGACACTCTATTCAAGTCCATGAAGTCCCCACACAACCTGATCTCCCCATTATTCTTTCTAATAGGGACTAAGTTGGCTAGCCAAGAAGAATGCTTGATAGAAAAGATGATTTTGGACTCAATTAGTTTGGTGAGTTCTTTTCTTAAGAGAGGATCAATCTTGGGATTGATTGGCCTTTGTATTTACTTGATGGGTTTGGAATTTTCATCTAAATTTATGGTGTAATGAGCCAATCTTGGGTCAAAAACCTTCAAATCACTATACTCCCATGCAAAAATATCACTAAACTCCTTGCATAGTTCAATGAAATCTTGCTTCTCCTGACTAGTGCATACCTTCCCAAGTGTGAGTAGCTTATCTTTAAAGATTTATACCCTTTCATAGTTCCCATATTTAGTGGACATACATAGTTTTTCCTTCTTGAGCTGGTCATCTTCATTGAAAATGATCTCAAGATTCATTAGGCCTTTAAGAATCTTGTTGGACTTCAGTTGGACAATCTGCCCTCCATATTATTGGTATAGTTTAGACTGATTCTTGGAATAAAAATCAACCTCTTCTTGTATAAAATGTGATATTTTATGGTCACTATCTAAGACTTGCCAATTGGTGACATTATCTATTATGGATGGTCTCACGATCACCTTTAAATGGGGCTAGTTTTTGTCTTCCTTTATGCCATTTGGAACATTAAATTGAGCACCAATAGATGCCAACCTATCAGCATGCTTATTGTCTTCCCTTGTAATATTTTTGATGATAAAGGCCATGAAATATTATACAAGGTCCTAAACTCTATGCTTATAGGATTTGAGCAAGGAGTTCTTGGTCAAATTTTACCCTCTAACTTGATTCACAACAAGATCGTTATCACCAAACACCTATAATTCATTGACACCTCTTTTCCTTGCCCATTCAAGGCCATGAATGAATGCCTCATACTCTATCATATTATAGGTGCATGAGAATTGATATATGAAGGCTAAAAAATACCTTTCCTTTGAAGGTGAAACTAGCATAACTCCACCACCTACCCCCATCTTGCTTTTAGACCCATAAAAAAAAGATGCCATAATCCATTCACATTCTCACTTAGATTCATCAAATTAGGCATAAAATTTCCCTTCTCATGCATATAATATACACCAAGACCATATTAATCAATAAACTTGTAAGGATCATGCTCATAGTTGTCATATCCCCACTCATCTAAGAACAAATCAGAAACTCCTTCAAGGGAAGATGATGGAGATTGGTCAATATGAAGCTCCTATTCATCAATGATAGCATAGTTAAAATTTGATACCTTAGGTGAGTATGGTTCAAAGTGATATCTATGGATAGGTTCTAACTCAATTTTCACCTTAGTGCCATATTTTGTCCTAAATACCATGGAGGACCAATTGGCTACCAAATATCCACCTATGTTAGATGTAAAATCCCTTGACAATAAAAGAGAAAAATAGGGAGGTAAATAATATACTACCACATCATGGAGAATTTAAAAAGTAAGACAAGCATGAAGGGTCAAATTCAAACCTTTCACTACCCCCAAAGTCTTGGCTGGTGATCTATCCAATTGTAAAACTTCTTTAGTCATTGGCTCATACCTGAGGCCTAGCTTATCTGCTAGACATTTTGGCATAACTGATATGCTTGATCCACTATCAATGATGTAATTATGAACCAAAAAATCACCAAAAATTAGGGATAGGTAAAAATGAGGAGTCTTCTCATCTTTCTTCAATTGACCATCCATAGATTGAGTTTCATTTATCAAAATGATATTGTCATTTCTAGATGGGCCAGCATGTTTACCCAATCCACACAACTCTTTTTCAAGTATATATTTTTTCCCTAGTAATTTTAGATAATCCCAAAATGAAAAATTCATATGAATCTTCTTCATATGGTCTACCACATTGATGGAAAGATTACTCACCTTGGGGTTCTCTTTATGAACATTTTCATTTTGTGATGTAGCTTATGGAGGTAGAGTTGTAGCAACTATCCTAAAATTTGGAATATTCTAATTTTCTTGTGCTTTAGGAGCTATGTTAGACCCAATTACCATAGGATATGATTTAGGAGTCACAATAGATCCTTGATTAACTCCTTGAGCTTCATTGATAACCCTCCTTTTGGACCTAGTATTGTAGGCAACACTAGTATTTTGATTACTTATATTTCCCAAGAAATTAATTGCACAAAACTCACCCTAAAAATGATTTATGAGGGTAACATCAGTCTAAGGTTGTCTATTTTTTTCCCTACCTTGCATGGATCCTTCAAAAATTAAAGCTTGGAAAGATTGATTGCCTTACATTACCATACCTTGATTGTGCATTTCATTGGCATAAGCAACTTATTCCTGACCACGTTCAAAAGGTGGATAGTTGGGCTGTTCTTGGACCAAATTTTTTTGAGTGGGGACAAGGGATTTAGAGGATGAGGGATCACTAGGATTATAGTATTGATAAGGCTTGACATGGGTAATTTGGCCTTGTCCCTGATTATTACCCTAAAAATGAGGTCTGTTTGTTTGTCTAAACTGATTATAGGATTGATATGGTCTATAAACTTGAGATTTTTATCTTTTGAGAGCAAGTAGTTCATTAGTAACACTTTAAATCATGATTTTAACTTCATGGATTTCATTGGTAGGGGCAATGTCAATTTTTTTTGTACTTTGACTAGGAGAATGCAAATCAGGGAATAGTGACATTGGAGGTCTAAGAGCTATCTTTCCCACTTGGACAAGATAATTCTTAGCATTTATGGATAGTTCATAGGTTGTAGGTAGTGTGTTTCCACTCATAGATTGAATCATCATGGCAATGTCACTATTTAATGTTTCAAGTAGTACAGAAATGCATAGTTTGAAGTTGGCCTCATGATAATTGGGATTCTATTCCAAGTTTTTTGGAACCTATTATTAAAATCCTACGTGAATTCATGTGGTACCCTCTTTATTGTGGTTAATTTATTAGGTAGAGATAGGTGATCACTCTTTTCCCCAAACCTATCAGTCAATATAGTCCCCAATTCATCATATGAACTAATATAATTTATAGGTAGGGTCCCATACCAATCCAAAACTTTTCCTTTAAAAGACAAGGCCAACAACCTAATAGCTACATTTTCTTAGGTGATTTTGTGGAAATTATAAAAGTTTTCTATATTCCAAATGTGCTCAATGGTAGTAATGGACCATCTCCACTAAAAGATGGGACACTTTTGATGGCAACTCTTGGAATTTGATCATATTGGGCAAGATGCAAGGGAGATGCGTCAGTGAAAGGCATAAAAGGTTGTCTTATAGACATTTTGGAATGACCACTATGGGTGTTTGGAATGGAATGTAACACAAACTTAGAAGCTTTAAAAACAAAATCTCTTTTATAAGGATGAGTATTGACAAACTTGAACCTTTTGATGTAATATGGAGGTAGTTACGCAAACTCAAAGGGTATACCTTTAACAACAGACCTAATGGTCACCTTTAGCATGGAAAATATGACTGATCATCAACCAAAGACTTGAATTATTCAATGGAGTCACCAAGTACTGAATGTAGAAGTTTCTTTCTCTTCAATAATGCCAAGATCAACACCAATCTTGAACAATCTTCTAGGACTTAGATGTCCCATCGGGCATGCCAAAATTTGTTGATGCTTAGATTTGCACCCTTGAGAAGATGCTCAACTCTCCTCATCCAAGGAACAAAATGGAATCATCTCTCTTGCTATGGGTGACAATTTCATTGAGATGAATCTCTAGATTAGGGGTTTGTTCCCTTTGATGTATCTTTAATGCTCTCTCTAGTTTATCAATTGTGTATGAAAAGAGTTTAAGAAAATAACTAAGAAAAAAAGAGATGATGCACTAATATTTTATATCCTCTCAATTTATTGAAACCACTATTTTAAAGACAAAACAAGTTGTTTTCTTGCACAAGACTCACAACTCAAGAACCATTGCTACATCAATATTTTATATGCTAGATCTGAGAAGATATATGATTCTTAAAAAGGAAATGAATGATCCAAAGAAAGATATAGTCATGAAGCACTTCTAAAATATCTCTACACTTAGAAAATAATACTAACAAAGACCTATAACAATCTCTTTTCTGCAAATTGGTAGACCATCAAGAGTACAAGATAGAAAAGACAATCATTCACTAGACTAGACCAATAATGATTCAATCATTACTCAATATTACAACATATGAGAGGTAATCACACTTGTATATTTCTTCAAGAGTTATTTGAGTAAAAATTTGGCTAGAATTTCCCTAATAACCAATGAAGGATGTGAAATGAGAGAAGAGAATGAATATATATAGCCTTGAGAGGTAGAGAAACCAAAGGAAGTCCAAGGGTCACTTGGACATGTGTCATCTTGAAAGAATTAGTTACATTTGCATGGGAGAGAAGTGGGAAAGCTATGCCATGTCACTAAATGGAATGAGTTATAACTAAACCAAAAACATTAGTTATATTTTTTATGACTAAACCAAAGCCTTAGTTACATTTTGCCATTTGATATCTCTTATCTTTACCTTCAGGTTCTTGCCTAGTCTTTCTTTTAAACTCAAATGGCTAGTTTTTATAGTCTGAAATTGACATTCTATAGGCCATCACTCGTCAAAAATTTCTTTGGACATTTTCCCCATGGTCATTTTTATTTTCCCTTTTGCTTATTTTTTATCAAACAAGTTTTTTGAAAGAATTCCTCAGACAATCTTTTTGAAAGAATTCTTTTGGACCTTCCATTTGGCCCTTTTGGTTATTTAAAATGACCTTTCGGTAAAGTAAAAAAGGCCTTTTATAAAATGAACATACCCTTAAACTTCTTACAAGTGACCTTTTAGAATATTTTAAAATGTCCTTTGGATTTTGGAAATGATCTTTTAAAAGAAAAAAATTACCCTTCTGATTTTTTTAAATTGTCCACCTTCCCATGGAAACAATCTTTCAGACTTTTTGAAAACATCCCTTCAAGAAAGTTGAAATGACCTTCATAATCTATAAAAATTACCTTTAGGCCTTCTTGAAAATGACCCTTATATAAATTTTAAAGTGTCCTTTATCTTGAAAAAGTCATTCAAAAAATTTGAAACATACCCTTAAAAAAATTGCACGGACAAGTTGTTTGCTAAGTGCCCTCTGAAAAAATGAAAGTGCCATTCGGGTTGTTGAAAAAATACCTTTGGAATATTTGTAAGGTACCCTTTATAATATTTTTAAGTGTCCATTTTCCAAATAAAATACCTTTAGATAAATTTGAAAATGATCCTTCAGAAAAACTGATGTGGACATTTTCCTGAAAGGAAAGAACCCTTCAAGAAAGTTGAAGTGCTCTTTCAGAGAATTTTCAAAGTACCTTTCAGAAAAGTGAAGTGGAAATTTTCCCAACAAAATATATCCTTAAAAAAAATGGAACATACCCTTTAGAAAAGTTATAACACACCCTTCAAAAAAGCTTCCTTGGACAATTTTTCTAAAAGAAATACACTTAAGGAAAAGCTTCAAACAAAAAGTTTGAAAGAATTCAACAAAGTTTTAGAACAAAAACCCAAAAGAATTAGGAAAAGGCTTATAAAATAAAAAAAATTAAATTTTCTAAAGGAATATAATTGTATATTTTTTGGGGCTTTGACAAAGAACACTTTTTCTGAAGAAAAGCTAAGTACTAGACCTAGCCAAAGAGACAAACTTAGATGATTTTTTGCAAATAGCGGTACCCAATTTTGGCTTGAAGGGCCAAAATTTGGTCAAAAATTACTTTATCAAAAGTTTTAAATAGTTATTGATCTCTAGGATCAGTCATTTTCAAACACACCACTTGATCGGATTACCTTCATCTAGAATTAGTGGTGTCAGTAAGCTAGGAAAGTCCATCTCACTTCTTACTCAGTATCAGTAATATGATATTAAGTTATCATAAATATAACCAATAGATTCATATAAATTATCTCCTAATATAAAATATAAATATGATAAATACAATAATAATTAAAATCCATACATTTAGTCCATCAAATGTATAAACTAATCTCCACAACATTATTTAACACATAAATAACAAGAATAACAATTACAACTTATACCATCTGGGTATAATATATGTCTACACTACAATTTTATAATTATTATAAGTAATTTCTAATAAAATATACTCTATGACATCCCATAATATATAGTCCACAATGACTTAAATACAAACAACCAGTCAAACAACATCAAGAGATGATTGTCTTGAAGTCCTAATTTCATGCTCTTTCATTTAGACATCTTTTTGTTTTAAGGAGCTATGTATGTATATAATTGTTTTCCTACTCTTCCAGAGTCCATGACTTATTTTATAATAATTAATAGGACTATATTCATATACCGCCATATATCAATACATACTATATATTCGTATACATGTATACAAATTAATCTAGTCTTAGTATGTATTGTACACATGTCTTCAATTGGTAAATAAATATTGTAAATAACTATCTACAGTCATATATAACTCTAAATAAGTATTTTTTAAGGTTTTCAACAATCATTTGATAAAGAAATTGACTATCAATTATAAGATATATTACTTCTAGAATATTAATAGATAAATTATCATAGTTAATAGGTTATTTAATTCCCTATCAATTCATCCTTTAGTTATAAATTTCAAAACTCAGAGCATGTTTTATTACCAATTTATTTCCATTAAATTTTTTCATGTAAACTTTGATCATATAAATATATGTTCATGTTGGTAATCCATTCATATAGGTCCACCGTATGGCTAGCATAGTTTATGTTAAATGAGAATCAACTATAGTAATGTGGCTTATAGTGTTATATACTAGAACACTATAGAACTTTGAGTCATAATATATATATTTACCTATGAACTTATATACCATATATAATTTATACTATTTGCTATAGATGCAATGTTTATGGTGTTATATAGCTACACGACTAGTGGTATTAGTAAAATGAAAGCCAACTAAATGAGCTCTTATTCATTTTATTTTATTAGTGTATGTAGTGTTTATTGACTCTTATTTAATAGAGTAAAATACTATATATAAAAACAAGTCAATCTATATATCTACATAAATAAATATTGTTCCATTCTTTATAGCATCTTATTTTCCATGAATGCAATGACATATTAACTGTAATGTAGAGACCTAATTTCTATAGAATACTTAATACCATTCCATATAGTGATGCAATGAATGCAATAAACTCACAAAATGAAAGTCACTACTATATATATTCATATATATATTTTTATACTTATACAGATAAATACCAAGTGTCATTGCTATGCCGTATACATTTTCTAAAATATTATGGGAGTTGCTATACTCAACAATAATATGTATAACCTATCAAGGCTCTAGATGCCACATATAACTATAGCTTAGTTTCTTAAACTCAACTCATCCTCATCATAACACTGTTGTAGTAATAATATATATATATATATATATATACTTTTATACATAATCGATTGACCTACTATACCCTATATTATTTAATTATTATTATTATTAAAGCAATGAGAAATAATGATAGTGTATTGATCAGCATAAAGCACTGACTTGTACCTATCAGATTTGCACGTTATTACACATTTTTGTGTTATAAAAGTTTGATATGTAGTGACACAACGATGTATTCTTTATTTTCAAACATCATACAATAATGTAAAATATAAATTTTGTCATATAATATAGGAATACTCTAATGTATATTTTGCTACAATTCAGACACTTGGACCAGTTATGAATTCATATGTGAACCACCATACATGAACTATTTGTTTAATTAATATAGTATATATATGAATCACCACACACATAAAGTCAAATCACTATATGTATCATATAGATTCAATGATTATCCAATTTGATGTTCAAATTAATGCCATATAAAGTCTATGTATTCTCTAACATTTATATGACCTCTATATATATTTGGTTTCATATATATATATATATATATATATATATATATATATATATATATATATATAGACGCACACACACACACACAACATGTATTTATTTATATAGTTCATAGATAGATATATACAACTGACATATATGTAATTATATATTCAGATAGGCACATATGTATTTTTATAATATAGTTCATATAAATATATAGAATTTGAATACATTGCCTACCTGATAAGATTCTCCCTTCTCCTTTTCTCCTCTTCCAATTTCTCTTCCACTCTCTCCTAATGCTCTCCTCCTCTGTATCACACTCTGACCTCTCTTTTCTATACTCCTCTTCTTTTCCTTTCTCCCTCTTTTCTAATTATAGAAAATCTTTTTTTAATCCCACATTTTTTTTTAAAATTATTTTTATCAATATATTTATTCTTGTTTGTAAATGTTTTCCTAAATTTAAACCTTTCTACTTTCTCATTTTAATCCAATTTTGGTTTTATTTATTGATTTCACTTTTTCTACTTTTTACCTATTTATATATTTACCAGAATATATTTAATAATTATTAATAATAAGATTTAATGATATATAGTTATTTAATACAAATAACTAATATTAATGACTTAATATCAACATGACTAACAACAAGTAAAACAAAAATGGTAATTCACATGCTATTATCCAATCTAAATTTATAGTAACCACAACATAAATTATACAAGGTTAATTTTGCATAAACATAAATTTTAACTAAACTAAAACACATGTTCAAGCATATAAATGTAAACAATTATTAGTAACTACTTATGATAACCATTCAACTATACATAAAATATGTACTAAATAATGTGGTGTGTGTAGGGTTCTAACTAATTTCTCTATTGTTTCCCAACAACTCCATCTTCATCACCCTCTCTAATGATGCTCTCCATCTATTAGGATATGAGGGATGAAACTCTCCTACATGCAAATCACGATAAATAGGTAGTTAATACATAACACCATAACATATATGCATCATAAAATATAGCTGAAATAATAACTCATCATGATCATATTGTAGAAATATACACTACAACTAACTCATAGAAATGTAACCATATAACCAAAGAAATATTCAATTGTTCCATAACAACATATAACTCATAGCTTAGGAAAATAATAAACAAATTAAATTTATAACTATAAATATCCATGGATAATTAAGTAAGTTTACCTAGCAAAAAATCAGGATGTAACATCCTCTCCCTAAAGCTAGTCATCGTGCCAAATGACTCTTATTCAAACATAAATTTTGAATTAGAAAAATGTTTAGTATAAAAATAACATAGTATAAAGTATCAAATCAAGTAAATAAATATGGAAATATCTTGTAGAACTCATTATAGTCCTCCCAAGTAGTACTGTCCTTAGAGTATTGGTCTCATGGGACCTTGCACTTTGACATCTCTATTACACAAATGAAGGTTGTGAGAGTCAATTACTCTAATTAGTTCTACCATGACCACCCTAAGATCTATAACCTATAAAGTATTCCAATCCAACATATGCATAGGATAAGCTATATACTTTTTATGATAAGAAACATGGAAGACATAATGTAATAGAGCTAGGGCTAGTGATAATGCAAGCCTATACGCTATAAGATTGATGAATTCTAACACCTCATGATCTAGAGGATAATTAAAAAAAGGCCCTGAAGTAGATCAAAACTTGAAACATTACATAAGACCCATTGAGACCTTTCCAACAATATATAAAATATGAAAAACAAAGCTCGTATGCTCCTTGTGTAGCTAGTCAAAGTAAGTTAATAAGTGGTCAAACTAAAAAAATTGACCATCATGGAACATTACATAGCTAGTTTCATGATGTATATCTCATTGTAATATTTTTGACACATTTTGAATAGACCAAATTTGAGTTTATATGTGAAAGTTATGACCAATCAAAGTTATGGTCAAACTCAATAAAAATGATGATGTGGAAATAAAGTGACGTGACAATATGGCTCGACCCAAGTTTTTAATATTTGAAAATCCTACCTTAGTAAAAGGTGATAAACATATTCCATCATATATTAAGAAATAATTGTCAGCCCATATTTTTAAATGTAATGGATAATTTAAAATCCCATTAAAATCAGGTATGTGATAATTATGAAATTTATTAAAATAGATTATGGACAATCATCTCAATCAAAAAAGTGGACCTATAATAAGTATATAAATGGATCAGAGGTGCATTTCAATGCTTCAAAAATTTCAAATCTTTCATAAAGAGCTCAGAGCCAAAGAGCCAAGAGGTGAGAACCAAAGCTGAGAGCTGAGAACCAGAGCTGAGAGATAGAGCCAAAGCCAAGAGCTAGAGCTAGAACTAGTTGCTAGAGCTAGATCTAGTGGAATGAAAACATTTATTTATAGATATAGAACCCATAATACGGATAAGGTGATGTATAAATAAATTTTCTATCAATAATCGATCGGTTCAGCCTTTGAGTAGGACCCAAAGACATAGGCCAGATCGAGTGAACTCCATTAACAATTCTAGTGTTTATGTTTTAGTTATTTTACATTTCATTCTTTCTATAGATTTGATTCAATTATTCAAATGTGGATGAAAGTTTTAATCAAACACAACACTTAACATAAATCAATTAAATGGTTAATGATCATTTGTAAGTGTAATTAGAAGGAATGAATGCATAGATATTCATATTTAGTTTCAATACAATTTTTAAACACTTTAAATTAGTTTTTCATCATTTATTTAAATCCATTGTTCAATATCCATTATAAACAAAAAGTTAACTTGAAGGGTTTGAAAGGGGCTTATAGATCAATTTTAGTATCAGAGTGGTTAGAATGTAGGGATTAGCTTCTAATTGTATAAAATTTAAATTTTGGTTTTAGTTGGGTTCATTTAATTTGTGCAGACATTTGGATTTGTATAATCTTTCAGTGTAGCATGAAGTTGTTGGAAATACAGGTTGTTTGCAGGAGTAGGAACCCATGGGTAAATTCTCTGAAGAGAGAAAGACTAAAGGAGCTTAAAGGCTTCAACCATCAAATTTAGATGGAAAACTCTGAGTTGAGAAAGATGCTGAAGTCCTTAGAAAATGAAAAGTAAGAGCTGTAAGATAGACTGCTATCTCATGAGGATTTTCTCTCAGGGATCATCTAGGATTTGAAACTTGAGTTGCAATCCAAGGACAAGTTATTGGCATAGTCACAAAATGGTGAAAAAATGGAAGAGAAAGCAAAGTCTAGGAGACCATCCTCTACCATAATGCACAAACCCAAATAGAGGTTTGTATTGTAAATAATTCACCATGTTATTCCTTTTCTTCCCATCAATCTACATCTTTTAGGGAATTTGAAAAACATACTCATGGTATTGGCTCTAATTTTCTAATCAAGATGGGTTTTGATGGAAAGGACCTTTGCACCAATGGCTAAGGAATTATTAATCCCATACAGGTTGACGAAAGACCTCAATATGCAGATTTGGGATTTGTTAGTGGTAATGGATAAATTAGAGAATGCTCCAAAATAGTTGAAGTAAGAGAATATTTAAGAGATGAGCCCATGTCACTACTTATTTAACCCATTCAAAGAGATGGAGATGTTTATAAGCTAAAATATAGAAAGGGACAACCCCTTAATTATGAAAAATGCATCTAGAAGAAATGTAAGGCATCTCCATTGAGAGATGAACATCTCAACAGAGAAGGTAAAACAATTTATCCTTGTCATGCTTGTAAATATGATAGCCCTAAAAGGTATGGCAAGCATAAATATTCCAATGTCTTCTTTGATTATGAGAAGAATGTTCTTGGTACATAGAATTTGAGATATAAATATCCATGCACATTTTTTTGGATTATTTAACCATTGTATGGCCATGTGTTGGAAGGGAAAATATTTAGAAAGAAAGGTTATGTCCCTCAAGAAGGAGACAAGTTGTAAAGACCACTCTCCAAGCCAAAATATGGAGAATGGCAAGAGGGCTTTGCTATCTAAGAAAATGGATAAGAATTACTTCACTCATTATAATATGAGTGGTCATTGGGTTGACAAGTGATAGAAGGTTCATCCACAACTTCATTCAAATACTCATAAGAAAAAAATTGTTTAAGCACCCATGAACAAAGAAGTAGAAGATGAAAGAGTTGGTAAAGTACCAATAGTCCAAGAGGCAACCTATGAAAAATCTCACCTATCCAAAGAAGATTCCATCAAGAAGGAGCATCCCAAAGTAGAGCATCCATTAAATTGGATCTATAATAAATGGATATAATTTTTGCAAAGATAAGTTTTATTTAGCATGCTTAAAGTCACCTTTAAATCACTTTATTTGGTGATCATTTGTATAAGCCTTCTGAGCTTATAGACACACATTTGGAGTTCCCAATTCTGTGTAGAGGCTATTTGAGGTTGTGTAGTAGTATAGGAGTCATTTTGGGAGTGTGATCACTCTAAAGGAAGATAATGGCATTATTTTTCTTCCCAAAATTTTATAGTTTCACAAGGTCAATGGACACTCACCTATGTTTGGCATTTAAAGTTATCTAATTTAGATTGTTCTAGTTCAATGAAATTTTGTAGTTATAGTGGTTGGCCTTATCATAGAATATCAATTGAACACTTTCCTCTTTGGGAAAACAAGTGTCTAATTTTTTTAACATGATCAATTATTTGTGATTATAGTGATAGATCATTGGGTTCACAATTTTTTATAAAGATTGGTAGCATCACAAAATATCAAGGGATAGTTGTCTATTATAGTGAACAATTATCTAATTTTTACTGATCAAATTTTTATGATTATTTGATCAACACATTTTTAGTAATTTAACTTTTAATTCTATTTTTATGGATTTTGTGTGTTTGTGATATGTGAGAAGATGATTAGCAACATTTATGGGTGAAAAATAACTTTTTATCGATAAAAAGGATTCTTAATGGGGAGGTATGATCTAGAGGACAATTTAGAAAAGGTCTTGAAGTAGACCAAAACCTACACCATTATGTAGGTTCTATTGAGACCTTTGCAATGATATTTAGAATGTGGAAAATAGAGCTCATATGCTCCTTGTGTAGCCAGTTAAAATTCTAGTCAAAATAAGTCAACTAGTGGTCAATGTTGGTCAAACTAAAAAAATGACCATCATGAAATATTACATATCTAGTTCCATAATGTATGTCTCATTATAATCTTTCTAACACATTTTGAATACACCAAATCCAAGTCTATATGTGAAAGTTATGACCAGGCAAAGTTATGGTCAAACTTGGTAAAAATGATGAAGTGGCAATAAAGTGACATAACAATATGGCTCGACCCAAGTATTTAATATTTAAAAATACCACCTTAGTACAAGGGTATAAAAATATTCCATCTTATATTTGGGAATAATTATGACCCCATATTTTTAAATGTAATGGATAATTTAAAATCCCATTAAATTAGGTATGTGATAATTATGAAATTTATTAAAATAGATCGTGGATAATCATCCCAATAAAAAAAATTAAACCCATAAAAATTATATAAATGGATCATAGGTGAATTTCAATGCATTCAAAATTTTCAAATCTCTCTTTAAGAGCCTAGATCTTAGAGCTGAGAGCTAGAGCCAGAGCCAAGAGTTGAGAGCCAGAGCCAAAGCCAATTGCTAGAGCTAGAGCTAGTGGCATAAAAACATTTATTTATAGATTGAGAACCCCTACTAGGGATAAGGTGATGCATAAAGAAATTTTTTATAAATAATTGATAGATACTACCTTTGAACAGGACCCAAAGACGTAGCTCAGATTGAGTGAACTCTATTAACAATTTTGCTATTTGTGTTTTGGTTGTTTTGCATTTCATTCTTTATATAAATTTGATTAAATTATTCAAATGTGGATGAAAGTTTTAATCAAACACAACACTTAAAAAAAATCAATTAAATTTCTAATGATCATTTGAAGGAATGAATACATAGATATTCATATTCAGTTTTAATTCAATTTTTAAACACTTTAAATTAGTTTTTGATTATTTATTTAAAGCTATTATTCAGTATCCATTATAAACCAAAAGTGAAATTGAAGGGTTCAAAAGGGGTTTACAAATCACCTCAAAGGGTCCTACATATCTTGGTGATAGTTTCACTGACTTCCCAAATTCAATCAAGCTCTTCTACAGCTTAAACCACATGAACACTTTATCACCTACTTAAAACTGCCTATCTATTCTCCTCAAATCAACATAAATCTTCTTCCTATCATTATCCTTGAAAAATATATTCCTGATTAATATAAATTAGTCTTCCATTTTTGAAAGTGTCTCAAGTCTAAAAACTACCCTATCCTCTAACTTGTTCCAACTGATTGGTGTCCTTCACCTTCTTCCATACAGTGCATCAAATGGGTGCCATCTTCAAATCTAACTAGTATGATATGCATGCAAATATACCAATGGAAGATAATATTCCCACTTTTATTTATGATCCATTCAATCCATATGAATAAAATTATCTAACACTTGATTAACTCACTTAGTCTGACCATTTGTCTCTGGGTGATATGCAGTGTCGAAGTTCAGTTGCTTACCCAAAGCTAAATTTAGAGTTACCCAAAATATAGAAGTCATCTTCAGATCATGATTTAAAATGATATTATCTATAAATACATGAAACCTATATATTTCCTTTACAAACCTCTTTACAAGAGTAGGTGCATCATCTGTGACATTTCCTGGTATAAAATGAGCCACCTTGGTTAGTTTGTCAGCTACTACCAAGATTATATCATTATTGTTTCATGACATGGGTAAACCTTGGAAAAAGTCCATATTGATCATCTACCATTTCCATTCTATTATATCATGTGGGTATAATAAACCAGTTGGATGCACATATTCAAATTTCACTCACTGACATTATAGACAATGTGACATAGAATCCACTACATCTTTCTTGATTCCCTTCCAAAAATATAGTGGTCTAACCTTTTCCATGAGCTTGGTTACTCTTGGATGTATTTAATATGAATAATTTTTCATTTTATTTAACACTATAATTTATAGATTCTCTTGATCTAGCACATACATCCTTCCATTGTAACACAAAAGACCATCAATCTTAAATCTGAATCCTTTATACAGAGGATTCTGAGCATTCTTAGATAATGCTTTTCTAACCTGATCATATAATTCATTTATTGGTGAAAATTTGATCACTTGATCCCTAAAAGTACTCTTGATATGAGCCACAATTGCTATGTATCTTATATGACTAAGGGCATCATATACTCTAGTTTCCTTACCTTTGATATAGTTGATATCAAAATCATAATCAGACAAGAACTCAAGCCAACATCTCTGATGAGCATTTAAATTTGATTGGGTGAATATTTACTTGAGTCCCAAGTTATCTATCTTGAGTTCAAATGGTTTTCCTAACAAGTAATGCCACTTAACTTGTAAATCATGCATACTTACTGCATGTTTGAGGTCATGAGGGGCATAGTTCACCTCATATGTCTTTAGCTTCCTTAATTCATTAGCTATCACTATACCATCCTACATAAGGATTCCTCCTAGTCCATTCACTAACACATCTATGATCACTTAAAATTAACAAGTGGGGTCAGGAAATCTTAACATTAGAGCTAAAGTAAGCCTTCTTTTTAATTCTTAAAAAGCTACTTCACACTTTTCTAACTAGATAAAACTTTGATTCTTACGTTATAAGGAATTAATTAGATTAACTATCTTTAAAAAATTTAGAATGAACTTCCTATAATAGTTTGTTAATCCCATGAAACTTCTTACCTCATGCACATTATTTGGTGCTGGTCATTCCATAATGGCTCTTGAATTTTTTGGATATACTGAGATACCATCCATAGAGATAATATGTCCTAGATATTTCACTCTCTTAGAAAAATGCATACTTAGACAGCTTACCATATAATTTGTGCTTTTACAACCATTATATAACCAATTTCAGATGGTGAAGATGTTTCTATCCATTCATAGAGTATATAAGAATGTCATCAAGAAAGACCAAAACAAAATGATCTATATAATCTTTGAACACACTATTCATGGGATTTATGAATGCTTCTAGAGCATTTGTCAACCCAAAGGGTAACACTGTGAACTCATAATGCCTATAATGAGTTCTAAATGCTATATTAGGAATATCCTCATCCCTAATCCTTAGTTAATGGTATCCTGATCTAAGATCAATTTTAGCAAAGATAGTTTTTCCTTGCATTTGATCAAAAATATCATATATACAAGGTAGCAGATACCTATTTTTTATAGTTACCTTGTTCAACATTCTATAATTAATGTAAAATCAAAGAGTTCCAACCTTCTTCTTGACAAAGACAATTAGTGTACCCCATGGTGATACACTTGTCTTGATCAACCCCTTAATTAATAATTCCTAGAGTTGAGCTTTCAATTTATCCAACTTAGTGGTTGTCATCTTATATGGTGCCTTAGAATGTGGTTCCAAACTAGGTATGATGTTAATAGAGAAATCAAACTCACGTCTAGGACGAAATCCTGGTAATTCTTTTGGAAACACATCATGAAAATTCCTAAGGAATGGATAATATTTAAGAGATGGTTCCTTAGGTTCCTCCATTTCATTTATCTTAATGATAAATCTTTGACACCTTTTTCCTTGAGCCCTCTTGAGTTGCATTGAAAAAATTTGCCTAAGCCTCAACTCTCTTTTCTCACCCTTAATTTGTGTCTAATTTCCAAAATCATTCAGAAATTCAACCTTATTTATGTAGAAGTCAACCTTGGCCTCCTATTTATAAGAAAATTGACTCTTAGGATCACATCATATGATCCTATTAGTGATACATACATATCCTCTACTATTATAAATTCGGTCAACCTAATCTCTACTTTGACTAAACACTTGTCAACAATGACTTTTGAATCATTCCCATATTATATTGACCATGCATTTGCCATTACTCTAGCTCTTATAGATAACTTACTAAACATTTTAGGAGTTATAAAACATTTTGTAGCCCCTGTACTTATAAAAATGGAAACTAGATGTTCAAAATAAATACCTGACAATGATATAGGTGATGCTTGAAATTTGGCTTGCCAATTATCAACTATTACATGAATGCACTTCTAAAAACTTCCTTGCTAAGGAATAAGAACTTTATTCTTTAAATTTTTTTGAGTACAATCATGAGCATAATGGTCATATACACAAATTAAATAACCTCTAGGTGGTCCCTTCCTATCAGCCTGCTGGTTTCCATTGAAACTACCTTTGAAACCATTGCCTAGTTTCTTGTAGCCTAAAACATTATTGAATTTTCAATTCTAATTTTTTAACTTATTAATGGAGTCTCCACTCCTCTATTTCCAATTATTCTTTTTTAAAATTGACTTAGCATTTTCAAACTTTTTCTTGAACTTGTCCCTAGCCTATGCAAGAGATTTCAACTTCTATTCTTGTTTGGCTACCTTCTCAAATACTTGGTGTATGGTAGAATATCCATGGATGTCCACCTCTCCACCAATCTAGGGTTTCAATCCCATGATAAACTTCTTGATCTTGAACCTCTCATCTACCTAGTTCTAAGGCATGTAATTAAAAGTTTGGTGAATTACTCCCAGTACTCATTCACCGATAAGTCTCCCTACTTTAGATTCTATAAATTTGTGAGCTAATGGTCAAAATAAAGATATGGAAGCCACCATGTCCTAAATAATATCACAAAATACTCCCAAGTAGTAGTGGTTAAATTAAGGTTCATTTCCATCCTCTTATTAGCCCACCATGTATTTGCCTCGCTATCTAATTGGTATTCTCCCTAAACTACTTTAGTGACCTTAGAGCAGTTTTAAATCTCAAAATAATTTACCATATCTTTCAACCATGCTTCAATTCTATCACCCAAAATAATCCCATCAAACTTAGGTGGACTCACCTTTTTCATATCCCTATCTAACTCTATAGTTACCTGTGTTCTTGTATCTTGAGGATTTTCCTACTTAGTTGGATGCTCTTCAAGTTTTTCCTCTATATGGCTATAAACTTATGGGGCAAAAAGATATTTTGTTAGGGTATGAATATATCATCTTTTAGAAGTGTGAAAAAATGGCTATCCACATTGATGAAATGGTGTACACCTCTCTTTCACTCAAATTCCTTTTATCTTCCATGTTTCCTAATGAGATATTACTTCATGCAGATGATCCTCTATTATTCATTAGTGTACAAATATGAGATATCCAAGTTAAACATGCATTAATTGATGAAGGTTTAGTCACTTACATGTCTTCCTTTATTTTATTAAAATACTTGGATATTTTGAATGTAATTTCAAATCTACTCAAAGTACATGTTAATGATATGATAGATGACAAATGCATCTTTTAGGTTGTGTTTGGATTCTTATCATAATTCCCCATATTATAGTGTGTGTCAATGTCATGATATTTAACTTTCCATTTTCTTATAACATTTTACTTGATCGACCTTGGACACACTGCATGAGAGTAGTAGCCTCATCAACATGTCAATGTGTTAACTTTCCTTATAATGGGGATATATACAATATTAAAGGAGATAATAATCCTTTAAATTTTTAACAATTCTAAGAAATATGTGTTTTTAAAATATGTACCCTTAAATTTTTACCTAACATCCCATTTCATGAATCATAATTCTTTAATTATCTCAGCAATTCTATTAGAGGTCATAATGGTCATCTAGAATTAATAGGTGATATACCACCAAATCTTCTAGATTCAGATCATGATGAAATAGATGAGATCAATTTGAAAATAAAAAATTCTAATCTCTCTCCTAAAATAATCACTCAATTTCCTATTTCCCTCTAACTTTGGTCTTGTAAAAAACCATTAGACAAAATTTTAATCACTCTAACAAAAACTAAACACTTCATTCATTATTCCTCTATAACTAATAAAATCATTGATGCATGTACTATTGACCTTCTCACTATTGATTATGATGATGGATTTTACTTAGATGGTCCCTTCTTAGCTAAATTTTATCAAGTTAAAAATATAGAGATACTTAGATATTGTTATTATTTACAACATTCTCTTAGTTTTATTCCTGTAGTTCCTTTTCCTTATATATTTCTTGATATTAGTTCTATTCTGATATTCAAAAGTATGAGATGGATCACACACACACTACTGTAGTTAATGATGAACCCATTCTAGACAATGCTATGATAAGATCTTATAGGTTCACCATTTATCATGACCCTTCCAACTTACTTCTTCTAGAGATGTTGGCTACACTACATCAACATGCTATAATATCATCTCGTGATGTAGCCTAGGCTAGACATGATCTTATTCTAATTTATCCTGTTATTGATGATGGCATAATACCTTTGTACAAGCTTGACCCTCTACTGGAATGATGGGTAGATGATGCATATTATGAGATCCATAGAGTTGTTGGTCATTAGGCCAAGCATTGTCATGTGAATCAAAAGCAACAAGCCTCATGATTTACTTCTACTACAGATATCCATCCTTCACATTATACTCCTATATGTTCTTATTGATTTCATAGTACATGTAAGCATTCTTATAATCATTACTAATAGCTTTGGTATTTCATTAATACACTTTGTATAGAGAAGGCATAATTTACAAATAATATTCTACCACCTCCTAAGGTACTTCCAAAATACATCCCTAAATATGGGGAGGCTTACCATATTTTATGTTGAGTGATACAATAAATTTTTCATGATTTTACATGGCTTACACCTTCATTATCTTAGTTGCACTCTCTAGAATTCTCAAAGACAAAATTCATCCTTCTATACTACTTACATCTCCTCACAGAGTTGAGTGTATTAATCATACTTTGATATAAGTTACATTGAATATCCCATTCAGGAGATGCCTCATGAGCATCATTAAATTTATAACATACCTACCTTCTCTATAGATATGATACATTAGGAAGTCTTTTCATAATTTTCTACAATGATTGATGAGACTCTGATTAACATCATAATCTAGACACACAAGGATATATCAGATGTTATGGATGATGTTTGCCATGAAATTTATCAGTATATTTGAACACATCATGGTGTTTCATCATATTATTTATTACATTAGCATATGATTTGGGATTGATTTATGAGCATATGTTGATCTTATGTTTTACTTATCATCTAAAAATGTCTTATGGATTAATTTTATTTTCATGGATTAATTTCATGTTTCACAGATTAGTTTCTTTTTCATGGTTTAATTTCATGTTTCTTTGACTAATTTCATTATAATTTATTTTCTTTAGGATGATTTCTATTTTACATTTGTTATGTCATTTTATTCAGATGAAGGTAGTTATTATCATGACATGGTTCCACATACACACCCCTTTAATATCTTATTGTCACCATATGATCAATTAACACGCATATTTCTCACTATATCACTATATACATATATCTCTTTGATATCTATTTTACCCTTACATTCCGTTCAAAGTAAGCATGTATATGGTTAGTCTTGAGATCACATACTTATTTATAGGCAAGCCTAATTATTTAATAAGATGATAAAGTCTCTAGGTATTTTGTATCCTATAAACCAAAGCCTAAAGCTTATCCGTGTTTATCACTTTTATCACTAATGTTTAGTTATTTCAAATCCAAAAGGAGGAGGAATTAAAAAAGACATAAAAATTTGAAATATAAATCATTTAAACAAAAGGCAGTGATAAAAGGAAAAAATAAACATTCAAAAGTCAAAATCACACTAAAAGACATGATTCATATCTTAACACATCTCTTATTTCTATTCAAATCTCAAACTCCACATTTGGCCTCATGATAGAGTTGAGGTCAATTGGGGTGTTGTAGGCTAGTAAAATAAGATAAGAGATCTCAAAATTCTCTCTAGTGATACCTATTTTATCTTTCAAGTACCCAATATTCATAGTGGAACGATGACTCTATAAAGGGTTCTAAATAATGGGGAACATGTTGTGGGAAGGTAGGTACATTTTACTTTTCTTATATCTATAACCTTATTGAGATGATCTTAGTACTACAATTATTTTTCCACAAAGTTTGGTGTTTATTGAAAACAAATATCTTTTGAATTCAACATATAATAAATTCTTAGATCTTACTTATTTACTGAGTATGCCTCATGCCTACTAAATTTTATTACAAACACCTATGTCACACTTTCTCCATTCCCTATTTCATTACAACATTCCTAGTATTCCACTTTGATGGATATTTTTTGTTATCTGATCATACCCCTTTGGTTCTCATTTTTGTGAGTTTGTAATGTGTAGATGAAATTTGAGCTCTATATGGATTTAACAATGTAAATTCACCCAAAGATCAAACTACTAGGTAAAGTGATAAAGCCATTAGAACCTAATGCCAACTAATGGATTCACAATTTAAAATAACATTACAATTCTAAAGCTAAATACTCCACACCATGATTAAATAGAATTAAAATAAAATAATTGGGATATGGATTACCTTCACTTAGATTTTTGACAGGGATGCTTGATCAAAGGATTGTTTGATGAAAGATTAGATTGAAATTTGGGCACAATATGGATTTAACTATGTAAATTAAAACCCAAAGATCCAACTACTAGTTAAAGTGATAGAGACTTTAGAATCATAATGAAATAGGTGAATAAACATTCAAAACAATATTATAAATCCTAAAGCTAAATTCTCTACACCATGGTTAAATATAATTAAAATAAAAGGATTGGGATATGGATTACCTTCACTCAGATTTTTGATAGGGATGCTTGATCAAAGGATTGTTTGATGAAGGATTAGATTGGCATGGATTTACTATGAAGATTTTAGTTGGACATGAATTCCTCAAAAGCTTTATAGATGGCCTTCCATAGGGGAATGGAGTTGTTTAAATATATTTTTGAGGGAGAGATCTATGGATGAGATTTGAAGTTAGTTGAATAAGATCAATGGTGAAAAAAAAAGGAATATAAAATTCTTTGAAAGCCTGTAGATTTAGAGGCTTATAAAGAGGAGGGGTGAGAATAGAGAGGGTTCTAGATTTGGAAGGTTTTATAATCCTTATTAGTGATTATTGATGATTAGATAGGGGGTTTGATAAGGATTAGGTAGGGATTAGGAACTAGGGGGTAAGATATCCTAGACATAGGCTAGTAGGTGGGCCATTGGGAATTTAAAATTCCTAAATAATAGATAAGAGAGGATTAAGATAAGATTATTTATGGTTAGGTAAATTAATTATATTGGTGGGAATAAGACTAAGGTTAGTAGATAGATAAATATTAATGGAGGAACATTAGATAAAATGAATAGGAGGGGATACATTAGTAGGATGACTTAGATTAAGCGGTAATTAGTATCAACTAATAGGAATATTAGTGACACTAATATAAGTAAGTGATTTTTAGTGTCCCTTAATAAGAGAGGAATCAACCATAGGCCAAGATCAATCTCATAAAATAAGACTAATATTATTATAGTGACACATCCAAAGGGGAATCAACCATAACAAGATGATGATAAGATTAAAAGGATGTAAGCTTTAGACGTATCCCAAGCAAATATGCATGTAAGGGAGAGCTATAGTCTAGGATAATATTGATTTGATGATATTGATAATGGATGTATCTCAAAGATAAATTGATAAAGATAATGTAGGGGATAAGAGATAATAAAATATGTGATAGAGTAACCAAAAGACTAGGGGATGAGGATGGATGATAGATATAGTGGCTGAGCTATCTTTAGGCATTGAAACATGGCCAAGTGCAACCTACATAGTCTAAAAATACCTTAGGCTGATGTAGTTCTGACTTGGGGATAAATGATAAGTCATAGAGGATATTTTAATGATGATGGTGAAGATTAGTGATTAGAGGATGATTTTAGTGATTAGAGGATATGACTCAGATGATGAGATATGGATAAAAGGTTAGATGTTAGTCAAATGAGTTGTGAAGATTGGATTAGTGATAATAATAAGGATGATTGAATGGTTAGATAGATGATGAGGTGTAGGTGATCAAACCATCATAAATATCATAAATATCATCATAGTCTAAGAAATACAATAGATATATTACTTTCAAGTATGCCCCATGATATAAGTATGACCAAGAGGACATTGTGTCAAGGTGCATGGGAAAATATTAAAATTTTCATCCTCAAAGGCACTTTAGGTGTTCTCATAGCATCCTAATTTATTTCCTAATAGATTAAAAAAACATGATGAAAACAAGACATAAGATAAATAAGATATATATAAGATAAAATATATACAAACAAGTCAAACAATAGACACACAACACACACAAGTATGTACATGAAATGACCCGATGTTTTGTCTAATGATGGGATGAGTGATGGGACTAAGTTGGTTATGATGTTGATTTGGGCTTGGATTTAGATAGGATGATCATGAATAGGATTAGGATGAGGTGCTGCCCTTATTTTAGAATATAAGGATGGTTGACGTGATAAATTCTTTGAGTATTTATTTGGTCTTGAAATTGAATTAAAAAGTGGCCAATAACGGTGGTTTAGAAAAGTGATGACCAAGGATTACCAATAGATAAGGCCCTAAAAGACTTCAATATAAAAAGGAGACTAAGAGATGATGGGATCAAATACCTTTCATACTATTAAAATAGTGTTTGGATGGGTGTTAGGTATGAAAAGGCAATGATAAAGATAATGATGGGATCAAGTACCTTTCACACTAGCAAAGAGGTGATGTGATGGGTGCTAGGTGTGAAGAGGCATTGATAGGGAAATGATGGGTGCCAAATTAAATTATTTGTAAAGGTTATGTGTGCCAATAATACCTTAGTCATAAGGATTATTCTAGATGGAGGGATGGGTGACCACTAGGATTGGATTTCAAGACTAAATGTTGTATGCAAATATGATATATGGGAAGACAAAAAAATAACATAGAGATGGATATAAAATGGTATGGACATGAATGCGACTAGGGGTTAGGCATCAGACAAGACACCATGGATTAGGATTTTTGGCTTTTTTAAATTTTATAATTTTTAGGGTTTTTTAGAATATTTTAATTTTTAGGGATTTTTGGGATATGTATGTACACTATACAAATGGGGTTACTAGCAAAGGGAATGCTAAGCCTCAAAACTATTATGAAGATGGATAGGATAATAAAATGGGATGAAAAAAGGATGGGAGTGATGTAGAAAAGAGGAGGAAGACCAAGGAAGAAGGGAATATGGAGTGCTAATGACCAAATCATGAAGGAACCAGGCGTTTATTTCTTGAGTGTCCATTGAAAGAGATGCCAAGCTGATTTTAGAGCATTTCTCAAGACACCTTCCTCATCCTTACAAAGGTCAAGATTTAAAGAGAGGATGGAAATAATAGGATACAAGATATGATTTAGAGGGGATTGATAATGAGTGGGTTTTATGGATGAAATGGAGGGAATAGATTATGCCCCCAAGTATTGAGGTACAATGTGGGCAATAGATTATTTTAACATGATGCTGAAAACCAATTTTCATCATGGTACTTACCCAAGGTGCCAAAAGATTGGTTTTCACCATTGAAATAATGTTTTTTTTGTAATTTTAAGATGGCATATTGATTTATTAGATATGGGTATGAGATGTAAAAATGCAATCACTGGCTATATTTTTAACCAACACCTATTTTGGAGATATGTGATGCTAGGATCTTGCTACTGTGACTAGATTCCTAGATGTCTTGGTGGATTTTATTAATTATTGATTTAACATCCTCTAGATATTTTAATTAGATGTCTTTTTAACCCTTATGAGGGATAATTCTACCCATGGATTGTATAGATGGTATGGATGGGATTATGTCATGAGTGTGATTATGGGAAATAGGATGGAAATGAGGTATGTGATTGTGAATGATATGATGGAATGGGGAGTGGAAGTAGGGTTAAAAATTTGAATACATCATTAGATATGGTGTAGGGGATTATTTAAATTGGTGCCATGAGAGTAACAGATCCAAGACCTTTTGATTTGCTGATTCTTTAACCCAAGCATTAAGAGGATGATCGACCCTATGATTATTATTTTTGACTTTTTTTTGAATTGCTAATTTTATTTGACTTTGATTGCCCCCTAGTACTTGATTTTAGGATTTACAAGAGGAGATTGATTTTTGACTTGATATATGATTATTTTGATTTTGATATTCCCCTAGTGCCTAATTTTGGGATTCATTAGGGGAAGGCATTTTTTGATTAGGCTAATAATTTGAATTTTCTCAAATTTGAATTATGACATCAAAGATGATTTGATCATGATTTATGATTTTTGGAATATGGTCTTAGGCCTTTGTTTTTGTGGCACATGATATTAAATATAGAGGGGAATCCAATGGTACATGTTCCTATTTATTCCCTTCACAGGGTCATATATAGGGATTATGGAGGCAAGGTGGATGATGAATATTGTGTGATGAAGTAAGAGGATAATGGGAAGCATAATCCTTGTAAAGGTCACTAGGATCCCTAGCCTCCTCAATGTCAAATAAAGTTTCCTAAAAAATATCCAAAGATCATGAAGACTAGCTATAGTATGTGCATCCAAAGTAGAATTAGATCCATTCTAATAATCTTTCATAGATAAATCTTGTAAGAATTTGGTTATGAATTCATCATCCTAATTAGGATCTAAAGGTATGACTAGTGATTTATTAGAGGTACCTAGATTAGAGGTATCCTAAAAAATATAGGAATTACTAGAATATACTATAATATTGATGAGGGATGATGTTTCAGATGAGGAATCTAAATTAGACATTGGTGTTGCACATGATCCTGAGGTAGATAAAACTTATTTTAATTTTAATGTTGACTTTGATGTACATGATGCAATGCTATGAGTAAAGGAGTGATTTTACATGATTTTACTCTCAACATGGGGTATTGAAAGTGATGGGTAAGGGTGAGATTATGGATAAATAATGGATCAAATAGAGAGAGGGTCATGGAAGGGTTTATGAGATATAGGGAGAATAGGCATATAGAAAATGGACTTATGGTTAATGGAGGATGAGTTGGTGATGGGGGGTTCATGAAAGATGGGTGTGGTGTATTGACCCTATATTAGAAGAGGAATTTCATAATCATGATAGGTAATGGTATCTTGGCATTCTTATTATTGTTCCCCCATGGAAATAGACTCATCTAATTCATATTCAATTACTATGTCACCTTGGATAATGAGGTCTTAGACATAGTCTCAAATTTTTTGACATTGTTTAATGAAATGCCCCAAGTTTGATGATACACATAGTAGAGATTAGCTTCATACCATAAAGGCTTAGGCTTGGTGGGTTTAAGATGTCATATGGGTGGATAGACCATCATGTTGGTGGTGACTAGTTTTTCCAAAAGGGCTTCCATGGACATAGGAAGTGGAGTATAAGGACCCACTTCACTTTGTGACTTTGATGTGGAAGCATTAAAATTTATATTAGATGGTTTTTAATATGATTAGGTGGATGAATAGGTGGCCAAGATTGGATTCCCTTTGCTAGCAATAGAATGGGTGGATGACAATGGATTATGACTAGGGATAGAGGATGTACATGAGACTCACATGAAGGGACTTTGTCAAGAGGTAAAATGAGATGAAGGGGATCGACACCTTTAGGAAGTGGGGAACCCATCATAAGAAACTATAGGAGGATATCATCCTTGTTGGAAACTATATATTAGTCTATGAGGGTGGTGTGTAGCTTCATGGTGTTGGTTAATGAAGGATGAGGGAGTGGTGATGGATTATGATTAGTAGATTGATGATTTGGATATGAATGAGTACAAATTAGGTATAATGGGATTTGGATAGGGAAAGTAGAGGTGGAATAGGATAGGATGAGGATATGGTTGGATGGTGGACTTGTTTGGGAGGTGGCTTGAGGCTTATGGGGTCAAAATAATTGGGATAACTAGCACGAATCTTTCATATCCATAAGAGGTATTCATATTTATTTTCTATGATGTATTGATTGATTAGGGTGACTAAATCAAGGAATGTTGATACTAATTTTTATGGGGTGCAAGATGGTGATTTGAGGTGAATAGGATTAAGGTCTGAGGGTAAGCAAGAACCTAACTCTAGTGCCTATAAAAGGACTTAATCCTTGTTGTCTAGGATGTATTGGTATATAATAACTGCATCTAAAATCCATGAGAAAATATGGGTGCTGATGAAAAACTAGACTAAGGATTATTTGAACAAAGTAATACTGAAGGACTGAGCTAGTATGATCGGTGATGATGAGGATGGAATAGACTAGCGAATTAAAGACTAGGATCAAACTTCAAACTGATATTATAATAGTTGATAATGAGCTATAAACAATGCCTAGTAGTCAAGCTATCAAAACGATTGAAGATTTGATGGGTGTCTAGATTAAAACTAGAAAGATAACAATATGATAGGTGATAGTTATGAATATTCAAGGATGATAGAGACTAGATTGATGATGATGGGTTTGCTAGATTAAGACTAAAAAAGTGATAAGATGTTAACAATATATTTACTAGATATGAGATCTGACATAATTATAGTTGAATAAGATGATAGGATGATGTGGATAATAAGACTATCTCAAAACCTTAGACCAACTTGCTCAAGATGGGATGGGGTTATATGATTATAACATAATGGGATAAGGATAAGTATAGATAGGTGATGATGAAATGATTAGGGGGTAATGATAGGGATGGTTTAGACATAGGTGTGACCTAAAGATATAACTAGGATAAGATAGGATGAGGCTAGACTAGATGGGTGATGAGGACGATGTCAAGACAAGTCTTAGGGTAGGATGTGGATGATGAGATAAGATGTAAGGAGGATAGGTGTAGGTATGACCAATGACAAGTATAGCTAGGATAAGAAGTGAATAGAAAGATGTAAAAGATATTAAAGATATGTATAATAGGATTAAGACACATATATACAAGATGATTGGATAATGAGATAAAATAATATGAGATGATGAAGACTATGGATGAGGTGGACTTAGGATAAGATGTGGATAACAAGGTGATATGTGATGAGTGGGATATGACTAGACTGAGATAGGAGACAAAATAGGATGATGATGGGAGATAGTACATATAAGGAAAATGATGAAAAATATGTACAAAGACCTAGATAGGTGTATAGGCTTGGGTGAAAGGCTGACTCAGCTCACAAACATGGGTCTAACACAACACACAAGCAAACAAGCACTCCAAAAACCTATGATTAGTAAATCAGTAATGGTGTGTAACCTAAAACTTGTACCATCAAATGGGTTCATGGGTGAGGCTATAGGTTAGTGACCCATTATATAATCTACTGAACCCTTTTGACCCTATTTGCAGATAATGGGTACTTAGGAGTTGATATTGACTCTGGTAGCAGTATGCCTATTACAGCTGAAGGATCCTATGCTAGGTTTACATGGGTTCTCTAGGTATGCCCCCAATAAACATAAAGGTATAATGGGGCCCAAGTCCATATAAGGTGTTATCTAATTCTTATTTTAGAGAGTTAACTCTTCCCCTTCATGGATGATGTATATGGGGTTAACCACTTAGCCTAATGATAGTTGTCCTTGATATTTATACTCCACTAGAACATAGAGTTTGGATTAATTCATGGTGGTAAAATACATGGTCACCATCCCCCTAGGAAAATAAAAAGGGAATGGGGTTTATAGGTGGTTTTTGATCCTCTAGGAATCACCACAAGGATGCATGGAGGAGAGAATACACCATTGTAGCCTTTGGGATATAGACAAGTAGACCAAAAGATTAATTAACTGATTATGATTAAGTGTGATATATTTATAAGATGAAAAATATAGACACTAATATATAAGACAAAGAAATAAATTGATATATACAAGATAAAATAATCAAGATGATTCAAAAAGGATTTTCAAAGTGCCACAAGGAGTCTTTTCAAGTGACCTACAAGCACACCGTTAGTAGTTTTCAAGTGGTACTCAAAAGGAGGTAACCTACAAGACAAGGATTGTTAGTTTTTTATTGATAATATTAAGGGTAAACCTGTAAGACAAGATGTTAGACAAAAATATGACCTATAAGAGATTATGTTAGTTACAAAAAAATAGCCTCTAAGTTCACCCCTACAAGAAACAAGATAAAATGATATATACAAGATAAAATAATCAAGATGATTCAAAAAATATTTTCAAAGTGCCACAAGGAGTCTTTGCAAGTGACCTAAAAGCACACTATTATTAGTTTTCAAGTGGTACTCATAAGGAGGTGACCTGCAAGATAAGGATTGGTAGTTTTTGATTGATAATATTGAGGGTAAACCTATAAGACAAGATGTTAGACCAAAATATGACCTACAAGAAATGATGTTAGATACAAAAAAATATCCTCTAAGTTCACCCCTACAAGAAACAAGATGTTAGTCCAATATGCCTTAAGAAAAACACCCTAAAAAATCATGATTTGGATATATAATTTATTTGGGGTGAGTGGGACATAATGTAGGGTTCAGGGGGAGACAACCCCCAATGGGATTAAGGATCAATGCCCCTTATAGGGTCAATGGGTAGAGATCCTTATGGGTTTTAGGGGTAGTTCCCCCCACATGCTTCTTATCATGGTATACGGTTGGGTCAAGGGTGGAGTCTTCAATGCCAAATATAATTTGGGCCTTGAGAGAAGCCCATAATGACTCAAAATTCACCAAAAATGACTCTAAAAATACCCTAAAAAAACAAATTAAAGGAAAAAATTAGTGAATAAATAATAATTGCATAGTGAAAATCTATAACCAAAGAGTAAAAAACATAATTCTAAGGCAAAACTATAGATTATGAGTTGTGATTTTGTATCTGTTAGCTTAACCATGATGTTTAGACTGCAAAATCACAACTATTAGACAAAAACACAATTAAAAGTGAAAAAATGCTATTAGCTATAAATTGATAGTTTTGGTTTTGTTATAAACTACAAAACCTCTAGATTTAGGTTTTTGACATAGACAAAGGCCTATTATATAGGTAAGGATAAATTTCTTGGATGCCAAAAATGATCGACTATGATTATAGAAAACATTTTTATGATGTATCAAAATATTTATATTTTCATAAAAATGACAAACAACAAACAAAAAAGTATTCCCAAGGAGATCTAATCCCAAATTTCGCCCTATAATATTTAGAGATGAAAATCTATCAGATAGAATGAAAAAATTGGTTGAATTAAACTAAAATGTACAAAGTCATGATTGGGCTTGTAATACCATGGTTGTACAGAGCAAGGTCATGATTTCAAAATTTATATGATATGAGGTTTTGTAGAAAATAGGGGAAAAGGGTAAGGCTATGTTTTGGTTTTGAATTTGGTTGATTCCTCCTAACTTGTCTTCTCTTATTGCACCTACCAATCAGACAGATAAACCACACAAGGATAGAGACCTAGTTATAACAAGTGCTTAGCAAAATTTCCTCTTAAGACCTAATGTCTTAAACAAAATAAAAGATAGTGATATATGATGTTTGGATGATATTTAATCCCTACAAAAATAGATAGTGTTAAATTAAAACTTATAGGTCAAAGAATAATTATCATCTGTTAGTGATTTATCAAAATACATAATATTACAACTATCATTCTCAAAACTGCCTTTACCAAAATAAACTCACGGCTGTCAAAATCACTATTTTGTGATTCAAGGATGATGCCCTAAATATTTGATTGAACCTAGGTCCTGCACATAGAGAGTCAAAATCATATAAAATACACAAGAACACTCAAAACCAACACATAATGGTTAAATAAAATGATAATAAAAGGGACAAGACAAATGAATCTATGCTTACATCTAGGACTCACAAAATCACAACTATTGATGGAAAAATTGCTCTTTACATGGCAAAGTTTTAACTTACAAAGTCATGCTTTTGCCAAAAGATAGGAACTTGTAAGATAGACCATTAGTGGTTTACAAAAAAATCACTACTTGGGTAGGTAAAATCATAAGTTAACTAATAAAATCATAAATCATGAGTCACAGTATTATCAAAAGGCCAAAAACTTACATGGTTAAAGGAGATAGTTAACAGGTAAAAAAGAGGTTAGATCAAAATTTCAAGTCATGAGATAAAACTATGACTACAAGGTCATGAATATTAGGGCAATATCACAACTTAGAACTGTACATGCAAAATTTCAAAATTTTGATATTTTTCTTGATCCAATCAAACCTGTAAGCTAGTAAAACACCACTAACAAGCCAAATTATTAAAATGAGAGGGATCTTCCCACTTTTATGATCAAAATGTATATGAAATTTGAGATATATATGGATTTAACAATGTAAATTCAAACCCAAAGATCAAACTACTAGATAAAGTGATAGAGCCATTAAAACTTAATACCAACTAATGGATTCACAATTCAAAATAACATTACAATTATAAAGATAAATTCTCTACACCATGATTAAAAAAAATTAACATAAAAGGATTGAGATATGGATTACCTTCACTCAAATTTTTGACAGGGATGCTTAATCAAAGGATTGTTTGATGAAGGATTAGATTGGCATGGATTTGTTATGAAGATTCTAGTTGGACATGGATTCCTCACAAGCTTTATATATGGCCTTCCATGAAGGAATGGAGTGGTTTAAATATATTTTGGAGGGAAATATCTATGGATGAGATTTGAAGTTGGTTGAATGAGATCAATGGTGGAGAATAAAAAGGAATATAAAATTCCTTTGAAGCCTCTAGATTTAGAGGCTTCTGGAGAGGAGGGGTGAGAATATAGAGGGTTATATATTTGATAGGTTATATAATCCTTATTAGGGACTATTTATGATTAGATAGAGTATTTAATAGGTATTAGGTAGGTGTTAAGAACTAGTGGGGTATGAGAGCCTAGACATAGGCTAGTAGGTGGGCCATTGGGAATTTAAAATTTCTAAATAATAGATAAGAGATGATTAAGATAAGATAATAGATAGTTAGGTGAATTAATTGATTGGTTGGGATAAGACTAAGGTTATTAGCTGGAGAAATATTGATGGGGGGACATTATATAAAATGACTAGGAGGGGGTTACATTAGTGGGATGACTTAGATTAAGTAGTAATTAGTGTCAACTAATAGGAATATTAGTGACACTAATATAAGTGAGTGATTTTCAGTGCATACACAATGTCATACCTTAGATAGGACTAGAAATTCCTCAAAAACATCCTCTTATCATACATAAAGGCATTTCCCATTATTAAGATTTACCTCATTGGTTTACCCTTTGTGAGTTGTAGTGTAAGAACTTGGATAGGACTAGGGTTTCCTCACAAAGTATACTAAAAAATTCATACCATGATTAATAAAAAAATATCTATAATTATTGACTTTGACATTATTTTTTCTTGTGTCATTTAATTAAAATTTTTACAATTGTCAACTTGATTTAGTTTTCTGTACATTTCATTTCATTTTCAACATTTACTTATGTTTTACACAATTCTCAACTTGATTCAGTGTGTTTTATAGTTTTTATTTTACATACTTCCTAACTTGATTTAATATGTCTTATACATTTTATCATTTCATTTCACTAATATCATACATTCTTCTCAACCTGATTTAGTGTGTTTTATATTTTTCCATATACTTTTGTCTTACATGCTTTTCAAATTTGATTTAGTATGTTTCACAAATTCCTTTATTATTTAGAGTTTTACATGCTTCCTATCATGATTTAGTGTGTTTTAAATTTTATTTACCTTTATATACATTACATTTATACATTTTACTTTTATTTTCTTATCATTCTTTTTAACTATGCATTTGTGTACAATTTCAAGATAAAAATATAAAATACATCAAACATTTTCTCATAATCATATATCATAAATTAACCACATGCTAAACACAAAATACACACATACATAATATCCATGATTCATAACAAATATATATATATATGTGTGTGTGTGTGTGTGTGTGTGTGTGTGTGTGTGTGTGTGTGTGTGTGTGTGTGTGTGTGTGTGTGTGTGTGTGTGTGTGTGTGTGTGTGTGTGTGTGTGTGTGTGTGTGTGTGTGTGTGTGTGTGTGTGTGTGTGTGTGTGTGTGTGTGTGTGTGTGTGTGTGTGTGTGTGTGTGTGTGTGTGTGTGTGTGTGTGTGTGTGTGTGTGTGTGTGTGTGTGTGTGTGTGTGTGTGTGTGTGTATGTATCTCACTGAATAAAATGATTTATATAATATATAAAACATGTTATGAGAATAATATAACAATAACACTTGGCTGTGGTCCACACTACCCATTTGGTGTATAGGCCACACTACCCATAGAAGTTTGAACACGTCCCAACTCTATAGATGTTGCCATATGATAAATCCACTCCTCAACCACTATCATCCATGCCCATAACTCTCCATCACCCACTCTAGTGGTAACTATGATATATCTCCTCATCTCTATAACTGTCACATTGCCTGACTGACCAATCAGAATTAACTAACATATGTTGGGGTAGAGGGTACAATTAGATCAAACATATCAATAGTATCATGATGTAGCAACACATCATTGAAAATATCATGGTGTGCTACCTACACTATCGTAGACCATCTAAACTCCTCCTCTAAAGTATCTAAAAAATACAAAACCAAATGTATGTTAGATCTTGCATATACATCATAACCCAAAATCATTTAATTATATAAGTCTCCCTATCAACATGCCCACCAAGTACCTCCACTAGAGCATGTCCTTGAGGTGATGTAAAAATAGGTTGGAGAATACAAAGTCTCCCTATCAACATGCCCACCAAGTACCTCCACTAGAGCATGTCCTTGAGGTGATGTAAAAATAGGTTGGAGAATACAAACATGCCATGACCCAATTTGAATCTATCACTCTATGGACCAACTCTTTATACGCTATGTCATAGGATCTCCCTGATCAACTACATCTACTTATAGCTTTGCCTCTTCCTACACCTCTATTTACATCGACACCCACTAATATCTTCATTGTCATGGTGCATGTGGTGGTAACTACAACACCTAATATGGCATAAAAATTACCGCCTCCACATCCTCCTCCATAATTTCTACCTCCTCCTTAACAAATCTAGCCTATCTACTATCATCATCATTATCCATGTAAGGTCTAACTTAGTATGACTGAATAAAAGGTACATACATAGACACTCTTGTATCTCCACTACCCCTCCACTCCATCACATGTTATGTCCAATATGTAGTCACTACTATAGGTTCCATTGGAGTTGGTAGCTAACTAAGTATGTGAGCAATAGGATGTGGATCTACCCACCAAGTATAATCTCCAATAATCTAAACACAAGTTAGACTATGAGAAATAACTAGCCAAGAAGTTCAACTAGATACAATACCTACATATGACTGCTAAAAAATATCTCCTCACATCATAATTTGTAACATTGGGATATGATAACACATGGTCCTACTGCTATCTCAAGACATGAGATAAGCTATCATATATAGCACAAGATAACCCAACTAGCTAATATATAGGAAATATCTCATAAATCTAACTACTAAGTAAAATCATAGGGCCCATAGTCATCTACCCACATGAAAGTATGATATACACATCATGTACTAAATATACCTAAATAATTAACCCTAAGTAATACAAATTACTCTAATATAAAATGACACAAGGTGACCACATATAGTGGTACCTTCCCATCTAACTTATGACAGATCACAAAAGCTATCACAAGCCTAGTAATGGCCTTCTAGATATTTGACTGATATATAAGCATCAAATAAATACACTTGTAAGCCATCAAAATACCTATCTATACTAATCACCCATATGGTTAGGGCTCGTATCTTAAGATCTATGTTAGGGGTATCATAAATCATAAGAGTGACTATAATAAGTACTATAATTGCATGGGCATTCTTTAGGGTGATACCCACCTCAATAGTATTCCCATTTGCCACCCATATGAAAGTGATGGTTAGTATCTCCCATGCCCCTAATAACATGGAGACCAAGTCAACACTCAATGGGATATGACACATTTTCATGATCCCTCCGAAGCCCAATGAGGTCAAGTGTGCATGATAATTTATTGATAGTCTCTCTAATAAGTCTAGTAACCACACCACATCCTATAAACACTAGATTATCTATCACCTCTAAAAAATATTAGACAATAAATCACATATTAGTCCTCCACATTAGATAATAATCAAATTACATCATAAAAATTTAATAATACATGCAAATAAACTACTTCATCAACCTATATTGACATTTTCTATAAATTTTACACTACAACAACCACATAACTAACTATGTTAGCCAAAAAAAATTTATACTAAATTGACCATGTATCTAACTACATCAGTCACATTTAAATTTATACTAAGTCAACTAGGTATCTCACTGTGTTAAAAATCAAGCTAAATTGACCACTTTATATGAAATTAGCCACCTATTGGCCACTCATTATGTAGTCATCTAATTAATCCTACTACATCAACCACTTTATAAAAATTTATCCACTCCTTAAAACTACATTGGGTACTTACATACAACAATGCATCAACTAAGATGTACCTAGTTGGTACCATAAATAATTAAAAAACTAGATTGACATGACTATACATAATCAACTAAATATTAACAAAATACATTTGCCTACTATTATGCCATTAATCACCTTCATTAACCTATCAATTTTAAACTATGTCAGCTTAGTTGATCTTCTTCAATTATCACAATGATTTTTCACCCATTTATCATAATGCATTAGGCATTAGTGACCCTTTTCACCCCCTACCCATTGACCATATTGATTCTTAGTCTACCCTAAAATTTTATATGATAAATTTTGATAGATGGATTTGCCCTGACTCCTAGTTTTTCAAATCTACCTCATTTTCAAATTAAAATTGAAAAAAATTCAAAATTTAGCATAATATATACCTAGATCATGCTACTATGTGTCCTCCACCTTGTGTTCCTTATCTAAGTGCCATATTCTCTAATTTCACTCTCTTTTGGTCACATAGATATTTTATTTTCTCAAAATAGTAAATTGAAAAATTAATAATTAAAATTGTTATTTATATTTCAAATTTATAAAGTCTTTAGCTATTAATTATTTACCAAAAAATTTAGTGTTTTAATAATAAATATGTTTCTACAAGCTCTTTTTCAAAATCATAAAAAGTTCTAGAATCTTGATAATGTAGAGATCTTTTATATACTTAAACCATATTTTTGAAAAAAAATCAATTTTTATCTTATTTTTTAAATCTACCTAATGTTTCACACATTGGACATCTCTAATTTATTCTCACACAACTTATATTCTATAAGGTAAGTGAAGGTATGCATTTTTCAATTATTTACTTTCATTTATTTCCTACTATTTACTATAATTTATTACCTCAACACTTTGTGTTGCTATGTTCTTTATTGAAGCAACATCCCATGTTAAAACTACATGGCATGTGATGATATTTGAGTGGATCATATGTATACACACAATATTTTTAACTTTATCATTTATTGATGCTTTCTCTCTTGCAGGAACCTATTGAGTCTTAATATCTCTAAGTGCACACCTTAAAGGGTACACTAGGAAAGGGGTTGGCAAACCTTTGGTGGTTCATAGGATTTTTTTCCCCTATACCATTACCTAAAACCACTACAAATTACTCTTATCCAATTATCTAAACAATAAAAACCACTTATACACTTTTATAATCAATTAACCATCTAGAATAGGCATTAGCTAAGAATACACCCCTTTAGAAATTTTCCTACAATGTCATCCTAATCAACCTTTTTGGGACTATAGTGCACATTATGAAACTCTATTGACCCATGTGACCCTAGTTTGAGGCCTAACAACTCTATTTCCTACCAAACAAGATTGACCTAGCCAACCTTGTCAGCTAAATTCCTATGAGGGTTTAGGGTAAATCCTTGGCTATATATACCCCCTTAATTTCATTTCTATGAGAGGATCATTCAATTACACATCATTAAAACTCAAAAATCTTCTTATACTATAATTTAAAGGTTTTATTGATTAGGTTTTTGCCTTGGTGTAGTAGCATTTGAATTATGGAGGTCTTGGATGCATAAGATAAATATTGTATCCTAGAGTTGATCTATCTTTGTGAACCTTACAATCCACAACAACCTCTTACAAAACACCATTGACCAAGAGAGATATTGAGGCACAATTGGTTCATTTCAACAAGGTAAGGATACTCATAACCCCTTCATTTTGATATGTATATGTTGCATAACTAGTGGATTGAATTGTATCTCTCCTTGATTAAATTAATTATATATTATCTTGAATATAATTATCTTTTCTTGTTTATTATCTTCCCTATTTATGCCATAAGACCCAGCTAGGATTATTACATGGTAACATTTGAATAGAGGCCTTGGAAACCTCTCCTTTACTATTTCATAATAAGGGATCCCTTAGTTAGGTTTAGTGGATCCATAGTTAGTCATGACCTTGATATAACAAAGTATTTATAAGTGAATTTTTTATTGATTGCCTTCTCCAAAATTGGATATTATTAAGTAGGATAAGTTGTAGATCTATCTTATTTAGCTTACAAATATGTTTTACACACTCAAGTTCAACTATTTCTTGTCTATTCTAGATATTTCATTACTATCATGAGGTGGGAAATATATACACATAAATTTGGTACCATGTACATGATAATACTAATTCCTAACACATACTAAACCATATGACTTGCACCAAAATAAATGACTCTTATTTTCCTTTCCTTTAATCCATTTATATATATTGGATCAAATATTTTATTTAAGTCATTTAAACATATAAATTTCCAAGTTAAATACTAAAAATTCTTCATACCACCCTCACATTATCTAAAACTTAGGGCAACTATTCTTGTCTTTATGGTACAAGTCTATACTAGGTGGATAGGAATGCTACCGTGAGCCTCTCCACGTGGAGTCACCATGCCCCATACTAAATAATGACTACTTTCCAATTTTAAAATTAATCTTTTGGATCTTACTATGAATTTCACAAGGTCAACTAAAGAAAATCATCAAAATGTTTTCCTATAAATACACATCAAAGTTCATTCATTATCCCTGATTGTTATCTCTTGGTTGTTAGTTTACACATTATTGATTTTTTTAAAACTATACCCTATTATTTCCAAATTCAAGATCAATTGCAAGGAGTAGCAAAAAACCATGTATAAAGCATATCAAATCAATTCTAGAGCCATCAGTTTCAAGTATCAAAGGCATTTTTATAGTTGTATACACATAATCAAGGATGAAAATTTCATAATCACTCTAAGTTGGATAACTACATGGGCTTGATTTACCTCCTTGGAGTATTAGATACATAGGTAGTGATCAATCATCAAGGAGGTGATTGCAGTAAGATTAACCCATTACACTCCCCTCTTTTTTATAGAATTCAAGGTTTCAATGTGCTTTTAGAGTTTTAAAGACAAAATAAGGAAAACAACAAATTATGTGTGACAATCTAAATTGAAATATACTAACCTTATTAGTAGACAAAGGTACATAAGATGAAATCATCCAATTTGATCACAGTTAACATAGACAAGTTTGATGTCAATGAGTTCAATTAAACTATGTAACTATCTAGATACAATGATCCTGTTAAATAATATACTTAGATTATACTTCTGAGTTATCATTGTTAGAGTTATACTTCTTGTATCTTTTTACTATCAATTATTAACATTAGTCAATTGGGACAAGTCTATAGTCAATAGACTCAATCAAATTGCACTATAGTCCATAAATAAATGTCCTATTTAGGATTAGTTTTAGATTATATTCCTAATATTGAACATGCAATATCACATCTTTAGCTAATTTCCACATTTAGATACTTGAAATAGTCAACAAAAATCTTGATTTGAGTTAGGTACAGTTCTTGATATTTTATAAAAATAGAAGTTTTGAATACTTATAAATTTCCAAAATAATAATTTTAACTTATTATACATCTTTAAAATTTTGATATCTATTAATTTTTACACAAATTAACATCAAAATATCTATTGTTAAGTGAAAAATAGGGTAAAATAACCACTTGATGGGAAACATCCAACATCTATGTTATTTCATGCTCCAAAGGCACCCTATAAAGGAAATCATATTTACCTAACATATAAAGGAATCCATTGATAATAATAAATGATAGGGATATTTTTACTAACTAATTCATGTTCTCACACCATGTAATGTTTTGGGAATGTAACATGTTGCATTTTTTTTGTGATTTTATTCAATTATTTAGGGATCATAGTTACTTTGAATAAATGTGCATTTGAAAAATATTCTTGCAAGTCTTTAGCCTTGTAACCTATTTAGATACAACTAATATGGTCTATCCATATGTTCTCTTATCTTTAATTCACATTTATATTGAATTAATATTCATGAAAAAACATTAACCATCTTCAAATTATATGTCCCAATAATGGTTTGTTCACCAAGTATCATAATGCCTTGTGATCTATGAAAAATTCAAATGGAGTAGACAATAAGTAATGCTATAAATTATAAAGTGTGGAAACCATGTCAAAGTTTCTTCATTTTATATGAAAGTGAAAATTGAAGTTGATCTACAAATCAATCCTAACTTAGAGAAGATAAATAATCTAACTATACTGCTAGTGATATTTAGATAATCAAGGTCATGACCAATATGGATCTACTAAACTTACCTAAGGGATATATTATCATATAATATGGATGGAGAGGGTTATAAATCCTCTAGTCAAGCAACACCACATAATAACCCTATCTAGGTATAATAAAGCAATAATAAAGTAAATCTAATCTAGTGTTCATTAAAGCTTGTGGTACAAATAAGGGATAAACATAAATAATAAACATGCAATGTAAAACTCTACTCAAGTAAATATAGAGGCAATACTAAGCAAGGAGAGATAATACGTTCATTATCCATAACTCATACAAATATATCTACTAAAATAAAAGAGTAAAATTTAGGAATAATTACCTTGAAGATGAACCCATTGAGCCTCAACCTCTCCCTTGGCCAATGGTGTTTTGCAAGATATTATTGTGTATTTTTGAAGAATTTAAGAATGGAAAATGGACTATAATCTAGATAAGGACACTTTCACAAGACAAATGTTCTCCTTCAAGAAGCATGATACCCTAAGTAATGACTCCTTAAGTATAATGGTAAAAATGCACATAAAGAAACATAAATGAATGCTTTTTTATATTGGAAATGAGGGGAAATATGGGAATATATCTTGATTTGAACCTAATCCATTACATAATTTTAGATAATTCAATAGGCCCAATCAACATTGTTAGGTGGGAAATAAATTTGTTAGGTTCTAAACTAAGTTGGCCTAGGCTGACTCAGTCCTGTAATATGCACTATTCCTAGAACTAGGTTGACCCATTTGGCTACATTTAAAAAATGATAAAAAGGGTTTTTCTTAGGTAGGGGTTATTTGAGGTGGTAAATTTCCTTAAGAAGCATGTGAGAGAGGTGTCAAATATTAGGAAAACATATACGATGGGTTTGTAGTGGTTTTATTGGTGGTATAGAGAACAAAAATCTTGAGAAGCACCAAAGGTCTGCCCACCCCTTTCTTGTGCACACTTTAAGGCATGCACTCAGAGATATCAAGACTTTATGGGTTCCTAAAAGAGATAAAACATCAATAAGTGATAAATTTTAAAAATATTGTGTGTATACACATTCCATCTTATTATATTTTTCATAAAAACATATAGTTTATGACTTGTAAAGTGAATTGGATGATACAAATATTTTTCTCTTGGTTGAAAAATTATAAATCCAATCACTTATCTATAGGCATCCACATGAACATGGAAAATTTTAATCCAATTTATAAAACCAAAATTGAGGCTATGACTAATATTTACTTCAAATATATGAACACAATTTCAAATTTTGGGTTCATTTAATCTTTTTATATTTGTTCATAAATTTCTCCATAGGTGTTGTGATGTCTACATATCAATGAATTAATTTACTATAACATCTTATGTGGCCCATAAATGATCACACCTATGATCGATTGGTTGGTGGATTAAGATCAATTATAATTACAAGATTGGATTATTGATAGGAATAACTTCATTTCATAACACATGTCCAATAATCATGCCAAATGGTTTGAAGAGTAAGTATTTTTTAAAGTTTAGTATTCATCAAAACACTCAACACCTTTCCAACATCAGACATAACTTTTAAAAGTGTTATATAAAAAATAAGAATATTTCCCAATCATCCAAGTATACTTATAGGAAATTGTTGATGAAATATTTAAACATAATAACCATGGCTCTAGAAAATATTTCTAGTGTGTTTTTTAGGCCAAATGACATTACTTGGTATAAAAATGATCTTTAATATATTGTAAATGTAGTTTCTTATTGATCATTTGATATGATGGAAATCCAATGGTAGCCACTAAATCCATTTATTAAAGAAAAAAAATTGTTCCCTATGATGGATACTATCCCTTACCCATTAATGTTATAGGAAAATGGTAATTTATATAAGCATTATTGAGTGCATGATAATTACCACACAACCTAGTTTTTTGGATGCACTACCATCAAGTGTACCCAATTTAAATTTTTTTCCAAAAAATGATCTAAGCCTCCACCATGTGATCTATCTCCTCTTTCAAATATATTTTTATAATTTTATTCAATCTATAAGGTCATTTTTTTATGGATCATGTCTATTCCCTGATATCAATATGCATTTACACTATTGAAGGGACTACTCCCTTGACCTCATTGAATTTAGTGGGAAAGACAAATTCATAATCTCATATTAGCTGGATCTAAAATCTATTATTGAATTGAATAGTATCTAGTTATTTCCATCTTATGTACTTATGTATTTATGTTTTCCTTACTTTTACATAATGGTTATATATAAAGTTTACTTCCCTCAACCTTCATGGAAGCCACCACCTCTAACTAGCCTAGTTGTTATTTGATATTCATATTTTGTATTTTTTCTTATTTTATATTGGATATATTTATTCTTAGTAAATTTAATGATTATTTCATGATCAAACATTCCATTTAGATTCGCATCCCCATCACTCTTTGTAGTTTTGTAGATAATCTCACTATTCTAGATTTTATTACCAAACTTGAGGATAAACCCCTATTGTTCCTAGATGTAGTGACATTTTTACACATTCTAATGAATTATAGTATCAATATTAGCAAAATACTCTTAGTTTTTTGAGGCAATAATATATTCTATCCATCCATAGTATAAAAATATATTAATTTTATATAATTATTTAAGCACAATGGGATTGTTTTCTTTGAACATAAAAGTTTGAATGAAGTCCCATTGAACCCATGACTGTGCCTTTCTCTCCATACCAAATTCTTGATGTATATACCAAAGCTTATGGGGAAGGGTTAGAATTAATTTAAAGTTATATAATGAATATCTTGGATAATTATGATACACCTTATAATTACTCACACAAACTAAATGTGCATATCTGAATACTATCTTTATTGGAGTTTTGGCCATTATTATGATAGGCAATGTGTGATATGAAATATAACACACAACATATTGAATAAATCCTTAGTTTAGGTCATTTTATCTACTTAAAAACCAAAAAATATATATGACCCCATTGGACACATGTTTGAGTGTGCGTACCCATGTTTCTAATTATGGAACATGAACTTAAACCTACGAATGAACCTTGTCAGGTCCTATGTGCCAAACTATTTAGGAATTTACTAGTTTATGGTGAACACCATGTACATCAACATAGTTTTATCATCCCATCAAGTCTATTTTTCCATGACCACATATAAATATCCATTGATAGATGATGCAGACTCCATGCTATTAAACATTTTCTATTAGTTTGATATAATCTTGAATATAGAAAAAAACTAATATATATTATCAATTTTAGACCTCATAAGTGATATTAAAGAAGGTAGTTTATAATAAATTATATGTAAGTTTTCAGGGGTTTACAATATCCATATTGGTTTACTTCATTGTTGATATTTTACTTAGAAAACTTGCACACCCTATGTAGGTTGTGATGAGTATGGATTTTTTTCTACATAAATTCTCTTCTTGGATTTGCATCCATCTTAAAATTATTTTTTGGCATATCTGCCTATGGTGAGGATGGTTATTTTGGTATCATGTAGGGATTAGTTTCCACCTTTTTTATAGGTATGATGAGAGTGACATCATCTTGGTGTACCTCTAGTTAATTATCTATTGTATTTACATACATAAAACCATCACAAGTCAATTTATTCCCTAAAAAAGTGGGCTAGGGGGTCTCATATATTTTCATATCAATGACCTCAAAATCCCCTTACAAGTTGAGTAATATCACTTTAAACTCCACATCATTTATCATTCCAATAGGCTTAATGTGGTTATAATATGCAAATCTTAAAGTCATAGGGCTATAACTCAACATAGGTATTCCAATCACTTCCCTAGTGGATATTCATATCATGTTTATAATTATTCCAAAATCAAAGACAACATTAGGTAATTAATATCCTACTAGATTAGTATCCATATAAACATGCATGCCTCATGGCTCCTTTGTTTTCACATATCTTATCATTTTATATAATCCCTCCCATCTATTCTTATGAAATCTAACAAGTTGTGTATAAAATTGTTACTATTTTGTAAAATATTCTCATTGAACATCACGATTATTAGTTTTAAAAAGTATATAAAAACATTCACCACTCTTTATTATCAAAATATAATGCACAAGTTTCATGTAAATTAATGCTTCTAGTATCACACCATATCTAAAATTTATATCCTTATTTTGTGTTTATTAATATAAATAATCCACTTCATTCATCAATATCATTTCTTTATAGGGTGTGGATATATTTAATTTCAAATGTTATTGATTGGTTTCTCTCTAGTCATATCTAGTGGTGAAGTCCTTGATCCTTGTTTTGATTTTGAGTGAAAACTTGTATGAACCATTACTTCTTTAGATGGGTATTCACTATATTGAAATTGTGCATTGTGTTATCCTTCCTTTACCTTTCTAGTGGTGAGCAGTCTTTAGTGTTGCATTACCCCAAGATTATATAATCAACATAGTATGCTTTCATTTGTGGATTTATAGGGTAATTCCATGGAATGTGACTAATTTAACCAAAAAATAATAGGGTATGGGTTGTTGTAGCTATTGGCTTCCCTATCTATGATCTTAATAGCCTCCTTTATATCCTCTTTGTCATTGTGATGATCCCCATCCTTACGATTGATCTAGATATCCCCTATATCACCTATGATATTATGTAGGTGTGAAATTTGGTTGCTACTATGTGAATAAGCTACCTAACCTAGTTTTTTATGGTGATTGTGGATCCTATTGTGGCCAATATGCCTCATCCTCATTTCTTCAAATGAGAACCCTCTCAATTCATTATGGTTGCTTCATTACTCTTTCTTGATCAATTACTCACTAGTTTTTAACCTTTGAATCTATTTTTTTAGACTATGTATATGTTTAATATATTTGGTATTTTTCTCATAACATGTTAATGATTTTATGACTAAAGTACTGAGCTTAAGAAATTGATATTGAGGAATATTTTAAATAGTTGGGGATTTCATTTGTCTGATCTTATTTCTTTTAAGGAATTTGGGTGGTTTACATATTTTTTCCCTTATAGATTGGTAGTTTACTAGATGACAATTTAAAAGTGGCTGAACATGCTTCATTATAATGTTTTTACATTTTAGAACATTTATTATAAGCTTTCATCGAGAGATATTAAGATTAAATTTGTGAATTTGCCTAAGTTCGAAAGGTCCTTTTGCATGTTGAAATGCTTTCAAATCTATTATTTTAAAAAATTGACTTTTTTTAAATAAAAAAGGGGCAAAAATAATATTAAAAAGTAAAGAACATTACAAGAAGAACGGGGGGCAAAAACCCCCAGAAGAAAGCAACATAAACTGAAAAACTAGGCACACACCCAATTAGACAATATTATGAACCTCCCTATTAGCCTCCCAAATTCTTTCCAAATCAGAATGCAATGTCAGGGAAAAAGACCCCCAATCCTCAATGTTTCCACCATCCAAATGGTCAGATGCCTATTTAGCCAAAAAGTCTACTGCCCTATTCCATTCTCACAGAATATGAGCAAAAGTAACACTATCCATAAGCGAGCAAATCTACAAAATCTGTTGTATAATCAGAGATAGTTGCCAATTGACATCCACCACTTTCCTCTTAATGAGCAGGTTAATCAAGACTTGAGAGTCTGATTCATAGATAATCCTACACCAACCTAATGCCTGGGCCTTCTCAAGGGCATAAAGAATGGCCTGACCTTCCATTATGTTAATGGTTTGCAGCCCCTCAAGAATCACAAAAAGAAAAATCATTGTACCTTCAAAATCCCTTCCTATCCCTCCAGTACTCATGAGTCCTAGATTACCTTTGGAGGAACCATCCGTATTGATCTTGAGAATCCCACTAGGGGGGCATTGCCACTGACCAGTCCTAAGAATTTGCTCCTTGACCTGCTTGCTCCTCCTAACACACATTGACTTACTAGTTAACTACTGGAATCCAAGTCGCGCCACCAACTGAGCATCCTATTTGGTCAAAGGAAGGCATATCATGATCTTTACTTAGATGGTTTCTTGGATCATCCCCATGACTTTTTGCCATACTTGATGCACCATGACGCTCACCCACCATAAAATTTGCCTATTTCTCTCAAGCCAAATATTCCAAAACAAAAAAATGGGGCCACCCAGCCATATGTCTTACAAGAAGGGCATCCTTGAGGGGGTTCTCCCAATCCATTCTAGAAATTGACCATAGATTGAGCATGAAAACATGGGCACTGCCAAACATCCCACGAATAATGCCAGAGTTGCAAGGCAAAGGGGTATCACAAAAAAAGGTGTGCTAAATCCTCTTCGACTGCTTCGAACATAACACATACTGAAGGGCCTTGGAAACCTCTCTTCTGGAGATTGTCCTAGGTCAAGCACCTATTCCAAGCTAGCATCCAAGCAAAATAGTTGCATTTAGGCCATGTGAATTTATTCTAGACCTGTCTCCACCAATGCACTTCCCCCTTGCCCAATCTCTAAAGAAGTAAAGCCTGATATCTAGATGAAACTATGTAAGCTCCCTTGGGATTGGGAGACCAAGATAGCTCATCCTCCTCTTGAAGAGGACTACAGTGACACCTGGAAAGGATGCTCAACAGCTCCTCATTCTCTTCTTGTATCCCATTAATAGGCCAAGTTTCAGGAGCTTTCTAGTGAGCTACCTCCACCTGTCCTTGTGTAATGTAAACTTTGAAGTCACTCACCTGAGACCAGCCAGCATCAAGGAATCTCTGACAAAGGTTCAACAAATTTGGAAATTGAGAAATGATGGGAGGATAACCATCCCAAGAGTCAGACCAAAAGAGAGTCTTGGATCCCTGTTTACAAATCCAGAATAAGTGTTCTTGATGAGAGCAGCCCCTTTTTTGAGAGTACCCCATATTGCCAAACCTTTCCCAATAAGTAGATAGCAAGGAATGTCCCTCTGAATGGTTCTGAAGTAGTACTTATGTGAGAGAATTTTGGCCCAAGCTTTGTCTTGTTCAGTGCACCATCACCAATAAAGTTTGGCCGCCAAAGCAATACCATTTAAGTCTATTTGCCTCAGACCAAGCTCACCATATTGTTTGGGGATGCAGACAATCTCCCATCTAATAAGGCTCCATTTAGTGGAGGTTAGACTACCAACCCATAATAATTGTCTATTAACCGAATCAAACTCCTTAACGAATCCCATCGGGGTAACTTGGAGCATACACCTGTAAATGGGTAAAGCCTACACCACAGATTGGATAAGTTGAACCTGGCCCACAAAGGATAACCACCTATGTGTCTAATGATTCAATTTCACCTAAAATTTCTCCAAAATAGTCTACCAAGATTATTTGGATGTATGGCCAGTAGAGATAGGAATACCCAAGTAAATCAAGGGGGGAGTCCCAATCTAAAAATGCAGAGTCCTCGTGATCCACTGCTAAATAGGGCCCAGAGTATTGAAGAAGAAGATGGATGACTTATCTTCATTGACCTTTTGTCTCGAGGCCATTAGGTAAACATCTAACACCCTACATAAATTAGTAGCTTCAGTCATTATGTCCATGCCCATAAAGGTAGTGTCATCAGCAAATTGCAGGTGTGATTGTGCTGGCAATTCCCCTCTCAATCACCATCCTTAGATATGTCCTTCCTCTCTATTCCTATTGATCAACCTCCCCAAACCTTTAGTAAAGAGAAGAAAAAGGTATAGAGATAGAGGATCACCTTGTCGCAGCTCTCTTGTAGCACCAAAAAGCTCTGTGTGTTATCCATTGATAAGCACTGAGAAGGAAGCTGAGGAAATGCAACTCATGACCCATTAAGTCCATTCATCTGCAAAGCCAAAAGCATGAATAACCTTCTGTAGGAATGACCATCTGACCATATCAAAGGCTTTGGCCATGTCTAATTTAATGAACATCACCTTCTCTTTTAAGCTGGCCATGGAGTGAATGGACTCAATAGCAATAACAATACCGTCCAAGATTTTCCTACCTTCCATGAAACCACTCTGCTCTTCTAAGATCACATCACTCAACCCTCTTTTTAACCCATCTACAATGATTTTAGATATAATTTTGTAAACAACATTGCAAAGGGATATAGGGCAGAATTGACTTAGCCTATCAGCACCTTCGCATTTGCAGATAGGTCGCATTTGTAGCCTTAAGCATTTGTTTATTCCACTAAGATACTTGGACAATAGCTAAAAGGTCAAGTTTGATGATATCCCAAAATTCTTGGTAGAATTTAGTTGGGAAGCCATCAGGTCTAGCTGCTTTCCCTTTTTTCATCTGAACAATGGTTTCCTCAAGCTCTCCAAGTGTGATTGGTTTTATTAAATTTTCATTCATTTCACACATCACCAATGATAGAATGGAAAAGAGAACTTGAGCTTCTTCCAGATATTCCCTATTAGCATCTTCCCTAAAGAGAGTAGAGAAGTACTACACTACCTCCTCTAAAATTGTCGGAAAGGAGTTAAGGCGCTCACCTCTTTCATTGACCTGGGCTGAAATAGAATTGCCATGTCTCCTAGCTTTGGATGAATTGAAGAAATAGGATATATTTCTGTCCCCCTCTTGGAGCCATTCAACTCAAGATTTCTACTTCCAAAAAAATTTCTCCCATAGATCGCATTCCTCCAGGTCTTTCACAGCCTGTGTTTCTTCTTGCAGTAAGTCTTCAGTCAGTCCTTCTTCCCTTATTATTCTTGTGATACCATCAAGCTTGGTTTGTGTAGTAGCCTTAGCATGGAAAATCCCAAAACTTTGGTGATTCCACTACTTGAGCTTGTATTTCACATATTGTAGTGTTTTATCAAAAATGTACATCATCGTACCATGGGCAGGCCTACCCCAATGCAACCAATTGACAACACACTCATGTAGAGATTGATCCTGCAGCCACATGAGTTGAAATTTGAAGGAAGGAAAGCATGGGTGATACTGTGAGACACTATTAAGCTTGATGGGCCAATGGTCTAATCCTCTCTAGTCCAAATTTTTAGACCTTGTAGACCACATACCTCCAACCCAAAAAGTTGAGACCAAAAAATGGTCAAGTCTCTCGACAATGCAATGTTTCCCACTCTTGTAATTGTTTTAGGTAAACTATCCATTATTAGGCCTGATGTCAACTAAATTCAAAATTTCACTGTAGTTGCACATTAACAAAGTATATGGGTCTAGCCTTGATGTGCCACCACTCTTTTTAGTCAAATCAAGAATAGCATTAAAATCACCTACCATAATCCAAGGGTGGAAGGGGGCCAAGCTACAGACAAAACTTATGTGGCCCCATAAGGAGTTTTTACCCCACCAATCATTGGGAGCATAGATATTGGAGAAGAGAATGAATTCCCCCATCTCAAATCTAGAAGCAATCATAGTTATGGAGTACTTAGAAGTCAGCCAGCCTATGAGGCCAATCTTTCATGGGTTCCATAGATAAGCTAGTCCTCCTGAGTATCCAGTAGCGCCAATGCATAAATATTCTCCTTGCCACCAGAACTTGGGTGCAAGTTTGGACATGCCTTCAACTGAAAGCTTAGTCTCTTGCAAGAAAAGGACATCCAACCTATGACTTTTAATTAGGTTGTGAACATCATTTTGTCTGGGGCTGTTGTTTAAACCCCTTACATTCTAAGATATTATAATCATTTTAGAGAGCTCAAAAAGTGTGCATCCAGAGTCTTTATTGACCCTGACTCCACCAAAGTCTCTCCCATTAGCTTGATCTTTTCTTGGTCCTTTTTTATATAAGGCTTGCTAGATTTCTCTCCCCCTCCTTTCTTAAGGTCTTTTTGTAGAAGTCCAAGATGAGGAAAAGATTTATTGCTTCTTGCGACCATTGGGTCCCCAGTTTTCCTAGTAAGGGGCATATTTCCATCTTCTTTAAGGGGAGCAACTGAGGAAGTCATTCCTTTCAAAATTATCAGTTGCTGGTCCATATCCATATGACAATCTCTAGCATCCTGTGTTTTAATTGAAGCCCCTAAAGCATTGGTCTCCTGAGCTGGTCCCTCAATCCCCTGGTCCAAAATCGTCAACTTGGGATTCACCTCCTACTCATTAAGGTCATCCAATATTTCAAATCTATTGAGTGAGTCATCTAATTATCTTTCCTTCAAGGACCATTTTTGGCCTCTATTTCTATATCAACCTTTAACTGGCATAAAACCATCAGTTTTAGGCATCTCACCTAGAATTGAACCCCTTTCTTTGTCAGTACCAGAAAGAGTGTGAGTAGATTGAGCTAGCTGAGGTGCAGTGGATTTTGAGGTGGGACACCATCGCTGAAAATGCCCATAAGCATGACATAGATGACAGTGGAAAGGGAGGGTTTCATAATCCAGCTATTGTACCCATGAAAAAGGGCTCGCACTCATTTCAACAACATCTGGTAATGGCTTACTAAGATCAATTTCAACACAAATGTGGGCATAAGTCATTACCTTTTTCCCCAGGAGTGACATTGAGGAACCTATTGGCCTTTCCAATAAGGATGCAAGTAAATTGAGAGTGTCTTCTTGGTAGCATTCCACCAGAAAGTGGGGTAGACACACCCACACTGGGACATGATTTGGTAGTTCCTCTGAAGGTATGAAACTGGCATGCCAGGGCTTGATAAATAGTCCCACTTGATTATGGAAGTAAGGACCTCCAGTAGAAACTCATTGACAATCTATTATACAGGTAAAAGTGACCATGAAATAGCTATTGGCCAATAATGTAATATCCATATCTCTTTCTGGTGCCCATGTCCTCTGAGCCCATGCTTCCAGGAATATCAGTGACATCCTAAGCCCTAGAAACTTGCAGTACATGGAGTGATTGGAATAGTATTCAATGTCTTCAGCAATCATTTCCATAGGTATAGCTAGCTTGGGCCTCTCCTTGCATCTTTCCATATAGCCATTGACTTTGGGGATGCACATACTTGGTTGCTCAAGAGTAGAAAAAGAACCTAAACCTTGTAAAAGTGGAGCCTTCCCACTGCTGCACGCTCCCTGGGATGCCTGCTACAGTCCAAGCGCTTCCCTGTAGGGTTTCTTAGATATTTGGAAAATTATCTAATTTTTTGTAGGGTTTCTTAAAAAATTCCAAGGAGCAATTAGGCCCATGATTTGGGGTATCTCGTGTTGACTTGGCTAAATGTTTATAATGTTTTGGTTTAGAACTTAGCCAATGTTTGATATTATGGACTCTAATATAATTACCTAATTTTTAAGTATCTAAGGACCCCTTTTAATTATTTTGATTTATAATCTTTAAAATTTATATTAAAGGATTAGGATTTTAAATTCTTTAAGTTTATATAAATGACTTTTCAGAACCATTTAGGATATATGTTCTCACTTTTTTGGGGCTTGTCTTCCATGTAAAAATAATTTTCTATGGATTTTGCTTTTGGGTTTGTTCAAGTCTCTTTTGACTTGGCTAGTTTGTTGAAAATTATTTAATATTAATATTTTCCATAGGTTCACATGATGAAGACTCATGTCTCCATCACATTCAATCAAGGACCAATCCATCTAAAAAATGATAGTCTATAAGCTTCCACCTAGCTCCCTAAGATGGTGATAGGTTTCACCATAATGAAATCTTAGGCTTGATCTATGTACCTATCCAAGTCTAAGGATCCCTTGAGTACCTGCCTACTATTCAATCTTTGAATCGATGGATTGGGTTGGTACTTAGTAGTCAAAGCCAAAGACCAAGATCTATTTGAGGCCCAAAGGCTTGAGATCATGCCACATGGCATAATCTTAAGAGACCAGGGCTTGTAGGAGTGCCTATACCATAAAAATAATGTAGAGGCACCATGATCATGCCATGTGGAATAATCACATTCCATCCTATAGAACTTAAGAAGTTAGGATGATACCACATGGGATCATCCCATGAATTAGAGGCCACATACCAATGAACAAAGGCCATCCACATGGACCTGATGATGTTATGAGACTACCTAGTGTAAATTTGATGGGATTATACCTATCAACAGAGTATCAAACCCTAGGCCTTAAAATTAATTGGATCTTTCCACATGAAAATAAACACTAGATTAAATTTAAGGGTATATGTTTGTCCAAAAACTATCATATCCAATAGTGGGTATTTTAAAATCTTTGTTTAGTTGAGTGTTTGCTTCTAAGATTTAAATAATGGCATCTAATCTAGAAAATCTTTAGATTTGAATAAATGGTCATTATCCCAAATTGATTTTTTTATGAGTGTGAATGTTTGATCTAGAATCAAGGAAATATTTATTTATTTCTCATATTATGAGATCAATCTTGGCCTTTCCCTTTTATTTGTTTTTGATGGGTTTAATTTAACCATTTCATTGTGATGTGTAGGGTTCAATATTTTACCTTATGACTGAGATTTAATGATTGTTTGACACTTGGAAACATCTTGTAAACCCTTGACAAATGCAAAAATATATAAAATAAATAAATCAACTAAGTTTTGGGACCATTTTAAATACATAAGATCGAGCCACATGACATGATTTCATTTGATCTAGGAGTGGAAGATAATGAATAGTTTGAAAAGCATTCAAGTCACTAGGTCCCTAAGATCATGCAACATGGCATGATAATGGTAATCTAAGACTTGGAATCCATCTATGGAGCACGCGCGCACACACACACACACACACACACACACACACACACACACACACACACACACACACACACACACACACACACACACACATTGAGTGACAAAGGCTTAAGATGTCATCATGTGGTGACATATCAGAAGTTGGGGACTCTAAAAATTTGTAGAGAATTTTCTAACCCTTAAATCCTTGCTAGCCATTTAATTTCTCAAATCAATGACTTGTAGGGCCCTAGGAATTGAAAGGGAATAAAACACATAGGAAATCCAAGAGCCCCAAAATTATGCCACATGAAACAATCATGCTTGATTAAAATATACCCTTAAGAGTTAGGATGATGCCACATGAAATGATACCATGAGACCAAGAGCATAAACTAAGTGAAAGAGGGACTATCACCTGTACCTAATGATGTCAGCAGGGTCCCCTAATATAAATTTGATGGGCATCTACCTATCAATAGACCATTAAAACCTAGGTTTTTAAGCCAATGAGATCTTATCACCTGTAAATAAACACCAACTTAAATTTAATGCATGTATACATATCTAAAGACTATTACAACTATGAGAATGAATTGATTAAATAGAAAATATAATTTATCTATTTATTACATTCATTATTAATTTAATGTTCATTAGCATGAACTTGAATTTATCAAAAGGGTTTTATACTTAGATGTTTCTTCAAAATTTGGAGATTCAAAGTATGCCTTATCATTTATTGGATTTAAAGACAAAATGCCATGTGTTGAGCATCCATTAATCCATTAGCCATAGCTAAATCAAAAGATTTTTGAAAAATATTAAAAGTGTTGGATATATTCAAAGCTCTAACATTATACCACATTGCATGATCTCAAAGAGTTAGTCTGTAGAGCAAGTAGTGAGGACAAAGTGGACCTGAGCCTTTAAGGCCTATGATGTCATCATGTGGTAGCATCATGAAATCTTGAGACTTGAAAGACATGGAAAAACATACTAAATTACTCAAAGGATACTGACCATCAATCTCCCAAATTAACAACTCACCCAATCTAACCACCAATAGACCTAATTATTAGCTAATTAGCCACCCTTGACTAAGGTATATTCAAAATTGGTACTTGAGTCATCTAACCATGTATATGATATTTTTGAGAGGCATGTTTTAGTGTCATGGTTTGGTGTTGTAGGTTGTCTCAAGGTCTAAATAAGTTTGTATTAGGATGATAATGTCTATGATATGTGAATTGTCTAATCATTATTATGACATTATAACTCATGAAGTCTTTTGCAAGTGGTTTATAAAAGTTTAAGGTAAATTTGGAAAGTTTAAGGTTAATATTATTATGATATTTAGATGATTTTGAAAATAAACATGGTCTATAAATCCTATCACAACCTCCTCCAGCCTCATCAAGCTCAAAACTATGCAGAGATAGAAGTTGTAGATCTAAATAGGGCAAAAAACAATTCAAGGTCTCCATGGGGTTACTTGCAAGAGAAAGAGAGTCATTTTGATGAAATTGTTTCATGAAAGAGGATATGTACTAGGATAAATGATAATAGGGTAAGGATATCACCCCTATTTCCTTCAAATCCATGGTAATAGTTTTGGGATTAGGGGGTAGAGATTTTAAACCATTGTTAACAAGTTAACTACCTCTTAAACCCTACTAAACCTCGGTATATCAGTTTTCATCTTGAAATGACATGAATATGTTTTATGAATGCATGGAAATGGTTGAAAAATATTATCTTGGGGGTAAATTAGACTCTAAATCATCTAACTCAACATAAAATCCTAGTGATTATTTTTGTACTAAGAAGAAATTTCATTATTTTATTGGTTTTAACTAGACAGGAAGGGTTGTTTGTGGTTGTGAAATATTTCCAAGCAAGAATTTAGTTGAAATAAAAGTTTTAAAAATGTATCTAACCTAAAATAATCCAATTATTCCTCCCACACCATTTCTAAGAAAGCATCTAATGCATGAATGAGTGAAATGTGAAGGGATAGGTTTGTAGATGTTGAGAAGATGAAAGTTTTGGATCAATTTGATACTTTTGGTATTTTAAAAAAGGGTAAAAAAATTATATGTATTTGAAAAAATTCCTCATACCCATTTACATGTTTACCAAATCTTGAATTCATCTCCAAATTGGCTTTCTAGGACTGGTCCAAACACATAAGCCCCAAATGAGAGAGGGATAATCCTATGGTCAGAAATATTTGATGTTTTGGGGAGTAATCCATATGAGATAGGAATTTAAACACTCATGAGAAGTGTATGGGACACTCAGAGAAAATATAACAAGTTTTTAAATCCCCATGATCATATTTAATAAGAAATTATAGGTGGTAGGCCATGAAGGACATTAAGTTAGGGTTCTTGAAGAAGGCTTCAAGTATGAAGAAACAAGTAATACATCTATAACTATAAATGAGGTATATAGTTAAATATTTGGGTGATTATCATAATATATATAACCTAAAACCTATTCCAATCATGTAAATATTATAAATGAAAAGAAGACAACTGATACATGCATGCCCAAGTGGACTATGTCAGGTTTGTATGTTTGAAATGAAAGGTTATTGAAAATATTATGGGGTTTCACATTTGAAAAGGTAATAAAATAATTAAAATATACTCAAATAATTAAATTTCATAAGATATGGAGGATTCAAATTCAAGAGCAAGTTTATAATGGGTTTTGACCTTGGAATGCACATCTACAAGCCTTCACATAAGAATATGGAGAAAGAGTGAATTTTTGTGTTAAAAATGAAGTTTGTAGGTTCATGTTGAGTATGAAGGACCATGATAAGGGTTTAAATAATGATTTTAGAATATACTAAGATACTAAATCATTAATAAAGAGAATTAGGTCTAAAATAGTCACATTGCCTATAAACCCTAGCCATGGTTTAAATCAGGTTTGAAGACTATTAAGGGAGTCAAATGCTTTGTAAAAGTGTTTAAAGACATTTTAGGGAATGGATTAGACCTAAGGTATGTGTATCCATGATATTACCTTAACCTATAGCTGATTCTAAGGATATTTGTGGCTGACTTGTGGCTTACACACTTTCATATTATGTTATTGCATTTCTCAATATTCTTATTATGGTCAACCTATAGAATAATCATGGATAAGTAAAGTATATATAAGAGGTAGTGGTTTTTATTTATCATCATATTATGAACTATTTTATTATTAAATTGTTATGGATGTTTCCCCCTTGAAGTGGCTCAGTCATAATATTTAAGTATTCTACTCTTTTACCAATTGTTGTTGTGGATTTGCTTATTCTACTCTTAATTATATCATATATAACTATATTATCATGAATCATATAAGTAATTTAATTAAAATTGGTATCAGATCCTCCACTTAGGTTAAATTCATGGAGTGGGTGGCTATGTCAGCATGGTAGTGTTCATTCAGGGCTCCTACATGGAGAGGATCCTGGTGTATAAGTGTAAATCTAACCTAGAGTCTTAGCTTTGGAAGTATGGTGGGATGTTATGATCATGATGTGAAAATTTAACTAATGTCTCAAGGTTTTGGTGTAATGGTTTATTACTTTTGGTATCAGAGCCTCCACTTGGGTTCAAGTCATGGAGTGGGTGGCTATGTCGGCATGGTAGTGTTCATTTGGGGCTCATACATGTGGAGGATCCTAGGGTATGGGCACAAATTTAGCATAGAGTATAGGATTTAGAAGTATGGTGGGGTGTTATTATTTTGATGTGTATATTTCACTAATACCTCAAGGTTTTGGTGTAATAGTTTGTTACAATCCAATAAAAAATAAGCATGAAAAACCTTTTTTTCTCTAAACAGCCATCTCAAATACATACTTTCAGGCCTACAAGCTCGAGAAGGTAAATTTTCTCAAATGAGAAGTTGTATGAGAAAAGACATGGGGAAAATGACATTAGGGGATTATAATAAGGTCTATCTACTCCATGTTCTTGGTATTTTTCAATCAATCAAGGGGTAGAGCTTTATGAACAATCATTAAGAAGTTGGAGACCTTAAAACTACCTTTATTACCCTCAAATAGGTCAATGACTATAAATGGATCCAAATTGAGTCTATTTCACATGAAATTCCTTGAAAACACCTTGATGACATCTTCACACCTTATAGGAACCTATTGGTTCAACAATTTGTCACATGTGGAAAGAAAGAAAAAAGGGCCTAAAATTACCTATTTCAACTAGTTTGCATGGTGTTTGAGTGGGTTTGAACTTATTAACCATGTGAAGAAGTTTTTTAATCTTGGGTAGAGGTCTAATGACCTTCCAAAATCCATTATAGATACTTTTAGGGTGCCAAGATATTTTTTTAAGAAAACAACAAGTCTAGATGAAGACTTTTCCTCACTTGCATTGAAAGAATAAGGTTGTAGACCTTATTAAAGTCACAAATGGAAAAAATAATCCTAATAAAATAATTTTATATATATAATTTCATCATTTTATGACTCTTTTATTCATATATAAGCTTATTCTAATTTCTCTAGGCACAATTGAAGGGGTTGTGCACAGGCAGTCCACTAGCATCATGTTGTTGAGAACCTTCAAAGAAGCATACATTCCTTTATCATAGTTTTAAGGTTATCTCAGGTTGAAAATGATATTTAAGATATTAAAAAGACTTAAGACACTTAAAACATCAGTTTTAAAGATATGGACAAGGTCCTTATAGAGTTCTCAAGTCTATATAGAGCTACTATAACATGAATACCTACAACCTTCTCCAAACCTCTTGTTAGTAGGTTGTGAAGACCTAATATAAAAATAATAAATTTAATATTTTCTATAATATTGGACATATATTACATGATTTTATATAAGAAATCCATGTGGTTGACAAGTTATTGTGGTAGTCTTCAAATAAAGACTATATATTGTATGAGTGAATATACCTATCTCCACTATATTACATTGGATAAAACAAGTTTAGACATGAAGTTACAGGTTATAATGATAGAGATCACAATGTGAAGAATTATATATATAATTCTCACTTTCACCAATATTAAAGATGCATTTTAAGAGCCAATAATGGCATAGAAATATGCTAAGGAGGGTAGGTAAGCCATGTGTCAAGATATCAACATGTAACTCTTCAATAAAGAAATGGTAGTTTAAAGAGAATAAGGATGCCATAGAATGCCAAGAGACAATTTTATGCCACCTATCATGAGGCCTTCATTAAGCTAAACCAACACATGTTTAGGATGAATGATAAGACCATTTTTTACCTTCTATTTGCATTAAAACTAGTTTCATGATAGATGACATTCATAACAGGCTTCCTATTATAGAAAAATTGGTTGTCTAAGTCATTTAATTTGTTAGGTGATTATCTAGCTATCCAATTTAGTTATAGGCTTGGGACAACTAGGTGAAACCCTAGACTAATCTTTTAGTTCTCAAAATTTGTCACTCAAATGCATTAGCATCTATTCACATAAGGCACAAGCCTTATGCACTCACTTGAAGCACAATAAAGAAATAACTGGGGCCCACATTGGGCTAGTCATGCCATGACACAACTCACTCTTTAGAATACTTAGTCATTACAATAATTGCAATGACAAGGTTATTGGCTCAGTCCATTCAAGGTGGAGTTTGATGGTATGTAGGTACAAAGTCTATATGGGTTTGGATCTATAATTTCATGGGTGTAAGACTCTAGTTTACATAACTTATCATCATTCAAGTGATTGGAGGGTTCAATGGAATGCTTTTAGATTGAAGTATCATACTCAGGCTCACTCTCTTAGCACTAATATAATTTCTTGGCATGGAACCTTTCCTACACTTAGATTATTCCTATATAATATGATGACATCACCATTTACATAGAGATGTCATTAATGAACTGAACTAAAAGATTTATATAACTTAGTGTTCATACATTTAATTAAGGATCATAACTATTACAAACTGTAGATGAAATTTGAGCTCTATGGATTAAATCATGTAATTCAATCAACCCAAATGACAACTACTAGGTAAAATGATAAATCCATAAAATCTAAATACCATTAGATGAATTCAACATTAGATCATACATTTAAATTCTAAATCATAAATGATTCAAATAATGATTAAACAAAATATAAAAGACAAGATGATTGGGATGGATTTTACCTTGACTCAAATTTGACAAAGTGATGTTGCTTTATGTTGGATTTTTGATGAAGATGCAAGGATTAATTTTGGCATTGAGACTTGGTAAGATTTCTAGATGATCTTCCATGGAGGAGGAGTGTTGGTTATATAGAGGAAGGGAGGGAAGATCCATGGATGAGATTCAAACTTAAAGGGAGGAGATCAATAGTTGTAAATTATTCAAGGAATATTAAATTCCTTGAAAACCTCTAGAATTAGAGGTTTTTAGAGAGGAAGGCTAGGTTAGAGAGAGTTATAGATTTGGAAGTTTTAGAAATCTCTTTAGGAGTTAATGATGATTAGAGGAAGGTTATATGGGAATTAGGTGGGTGACTAGGAACTAGGGGTGTAGAAAAGCCTAGGGAGTAAGCTAGTAGGTGGTTAGGTGGGGTCATGGGCATTTAAAATTCCCAATAAATATATAACTAGGGTTAGATTTGGATAATCAAATGATTATGGGAATTAATTATGAAGTGGGAATGGGTAAGGTTAATATATGAATGATAATAGAAGGGGTATGTTAGAATAAAGGACTAGGATTAAGATAAATTAGTGAGATAATATACGTTAGGTGAAATTAGTGTTGACTAATAGGAATATTAGTTGACAGTAATGAATTAAGAAATTTTAGGTGTATACACAAATATTTCACAATCAATGAAAAATACCATAACCATATACACTAGATCAATACTCATTTAAGTACAATGCCATTATTCATTAAACACTGTTCAGATAAACATAATACACTATAAGTAAGATAGAGAAAATGCTCATCTAAAGTTACTAGAGGCCCGAAGGCTCACAGGCAAGATTGGGTACTAAAATGGGGAGCCTCAAGGGAATATGTGCTAGTCCTAAGTTTCAATAGCAATTGTTTCACTATGTTTGGGACCAATTCTATAGAGATTCAATAATTTTGAGTCGTATCATCTGCATACTGGTTCAAGCTTAGATTTATAAAACTAAGTAGCATATTCATGCTAGGGTGGAGGGTACATACTGGGTATTGAGATGGATCCTTGGTTGATCATTCTTATAGATCCATCACCTTGTGTCCTTTACACTCTAATCACCACATACAACCACTTATGAAGATGCCTTTCAAAACATGGGTGTCAAGTAACTACCTACCAATTGGTGCAAGATCTATGATGATTCCTCTAGTTGGTGTAAAAGGTGCCAGAATAGAAATCATTCCAAATGATTTCCTCATGTCAAGATATCTACTGAGATGGTATGGATCCATACTTAGACAAAAAGGGACCCAAAATTTACCCCATTCAAAATTGTTAGTCTACCTTCAGACTAGACTTTTAATGCTCTTGAAGTGCAAAAATCCAATGTGCTCTCATTTATTTTAGCATTGAAGTCCTCAAAGCCCTTAATGACAAGCTTGAGTTATTTAATGGTGTTGTATATCTATATTGAGGTGGTGTTGAGTGTGAGCACATCCATTTTCTCTAATTCTTTTCAAAAGGCTTCAAGGTTTGCCTTAGTTTTTTCCACTCCTCCATCTAGGATTTATCCTTGTTCATAGGCCTTGGTTTGTAAGGCATGGAAGAGTGCCTCCAGGATTTGTTCATAGTCTTTTATTTGAGTGGTCAAGGCATTGGCCTTTCCCATTATTTGGATATGTTATAATATTATCATAATGTATACCTATGCCATTAGCTCCTCCTTCTCCCCCTTTGCCTTTTTGAGGCACACATATATGACTAATGCCTAGTTGGAGAAGCTATAGAATATGTCATCAATAACATCTACACCCTCTTCAAGTTTCATAAAGAGGTCTTCCACCTCTATGTTATTTGTAGGTAGCTCTTAATTAATTATGGCATATGGGTCTTCCTCTTCTTCTGGCACCAGCTCTGCCTTCAACCTTAGAATCATTTGATCCACTAACACATATACCTTGTCAACCTATGAGAAGTTCAAAGTGTCAATGTCATCCAAGAGGGATGTCTTGGCTTCTTATACACAATCAACCAGTTTTTACAATTTGAACTTCATGGCCTTTACTTCCTCTTCTACTTCCAACACAATATTATTCCATATTAAAGATATAACATCATTATCTATATTCTTCTACACTACTTTGAAGGCTATCTAGATGAGTGTAATTTTTGACCTAATAGGGTTCATTGTAGAGGGGTTTATGAGAAGGGAATCATGCCTTTCTTTTGGATCCTTCATACCTAGTATGGCCTTATGAAACACCTTAAAATTAGGCTCATCTATATAACTATAAAAAGTGAATGATAGATGTTGGTGCATCCTTGTTGTGGTAGCTCTAGGGAGCATGTGCTCAAACATATTATAATCTTTTTCAGTCTACTTATTTTGTGCCTTTTCTCTTAGGTTTGGCTCAACACCCTCTTTTTTAGTGATGCCCAACTCTATCTATTCTACTTCTTCTTCATCAATGCTAGCACTTTCTTCAGTGCTTCCATCTAAGGTTCCTTCTTCTTGTTATAGTAGGGGTTCTTCCTCAAAATTATCCCTTTGGTCCATTTATTCTTCTACCTCAATGCTAGCTTCACCCTCCTATTTTTGTTGGGTTTCTGTAGTACTATCTATTTTCTTTTTCAAGGTACTAGTATCACCTTCCTTTTCTCCAAGCACCCCTTCACTACTTGGGCATGCCTATGGTCCAAATTATTCTATTATGTTATTGGGGGTGCTAGGTGCCTTTGCTACTTTCTCCTTCATTAATTTCATACTTATGGAAACCTTATTCTATTCCTTTTATTTCTTGGCCCTTTCCTCCTAGGCCTTCTTTTTCTCTGCCTTCTTCCTCTTTATTATTTCCAAGGTCTTTTCTTCCTTAGCCCTTATTTCCTCAGCCTCAACATTTTCAATCTCTTTTTGGGTCATGCCAGATGCCTTCATGGCTAATATTTTTTTATCTAGTGCTAGAATCATCTCTATTTATTCCTTGTTGAGGCTTATTTTCTTCCAATAGATTCTCTTTTCCTCCTTAGGTAGTGGAGGATATGTATAAGGCTCTTTGGTTGAGGCACTGGGTAGATTTTCTATCTCTAAGCATGGTGGTAGTGCCACTTTGGAGGGTCACTTGAACCTATTTGGCACTGGGCTCTTCTTCTAATACCTCTTCCTGGATGATGTAAACTTTCATCCCACCTTCTTCCTCCATCTCTTCATTCACCTCTTGTACTTCCAATTCCTCATGTGCCTGTTATGCCTCCATATCCACCAAGGTTATTGTGGGAATTACAATTGGACCCTTGAAATTTTTTTCTTATCCCTTTTCTTGGGAGAAGAAATCCTTGGTGTGAAGGCCATGTACTTATTCTTTGGTGTAGAGGGAGTGTATTTTTTCACTAGATTAAATATTCAATCTGATGTATTCCTGCATTTCATTAAGTGTCTCCCAAATTTTATTTTAGGGAGATTTATTTTATGCTACCAACACCAACTTCCCTTCATCACTAATCTAGAGGGGAAGGTCATTGTCCTTCTTGATGATCACACCCTTATTTCTCAGCTTCATCTCATAATATAACATGTGGATGTGCCCAAGTATGAATTATTTTTAGAGGGGATAGATGTTAGTGTGATCTGAGTTGTCCTCCTCATCCTTGGTCACATTCCCTCTTAAGCACACATATTTGTGTTGCAACCTACTTCATTTCAAATCCATAGTTTTCATTGGGATGTTTATCTGCTACACATTAGAGATTATTCTTAGTGAATCCTTGAATTATTTGGATAAGAATGCATAGGAGATATTTAGTTATTTAAATTGGTTACCATATATGAGTGTCAGGCAAAATATACATAAATGCTTCATAATAGTGAAGGTTGGCATTCCAAACATATTCTGAGGGAGCTCCTTTGGGATGCACCATTCCTCCCTAAATGCTTTGATATAAAATATGTACCACCCCATTACTATAGTCTTTCACTTCTTAGATAAGGTAGGGGGTAGGTGAATTTTTGGTACTTTAGAATTATGGAATGCTTGTGTTCTAGGAAGACCCAAAGGTTGCCTTAATCATCATCAGGCATATCGATCTCCTCCATCAAAATTAGAATTAACATAGACCCCCATAAAAATATCTCTCACTTTATATGACACTCAAGAACATTATTCACCATCTCCTCTATAATTAACTTTGATATATTAAATTTTACCCCCTATGCCATGTGGTGGGCAATACATAGGTAGGCCTTGGTGATGTCTATCCACTGACCATCAAGGCAAAGTTTCAAACTCATGAGGTATGCAACTACCCTCATTTTAGGGTCCTTGATGTCTTTGATTAGGAATGTCAACCCTCCCTTGTAGTACCCCAAGAGTTTCCTAACCCTTTTAACTTCAACATCATCTACCATCATAGGGTATATGTCTACACTAGAGTTTGGGAGACTAGTGAATCTACCAATAAGACTTGATAACAACCACATGTGCCTCCCCATAAAGTATAAGTAGTCCCCATAGATGCACAAGAGGAGGAGCTACATGAGTTCCTTCAACTTATCAAAACATGGTAACTCATAAAATTGAGTTACACCAATGTTTTCAAGTTTGTCTCAGATGGAGACATCAAATAATGCCATTTTCACTTTAGTGTTGGTCCCTATATCAACCACCCAATATTACACTAGATATTATGCATTGCTTGAGGTATAATGGTTATATTATTTGAGCTAGTAGGTGTGTGTGAATTATACCCATATCTCTCCTACCAATACCTACTTGGGAAATTGCATCTCATAATAGGACATTTTTGCAAGCACCTTTAGATCAACCTTAGTGATGCTAACTCCCTTTATCAAATGTACTTTCTTATTTATTATGGTTACTTTTCATATCATCCACACCCTCTTAGTATCCTTCTATGCCTATGGTAGGCTAGAAATCATGTGATTCTTCCCCATTCTAAATTGGCTAGTGTTGAAGCATGGTCTATTTACTTTACTGAAGCCTATATTTTTTATTGGCACTCCTCATAGTCACGAGATCTAAGACTGTGACTTTATCTCTTGAATTTTTCTTGCTATTAATGGTAGCCTTTTCATCACTCTAATTTTTGAGTGCTTAGTTTTTAAAAAATTATTTCCCCATACTTCTCTATGATAATATCAAAGGGAACATAATTCCCCTCTCTATTAAATCATTCACTTTTGGTATCTATGGGTACTTAAGGCCTCACTATAGTAACATTTTCTTGCTTTGGATTTGGTTTGCTAGTTCAACTCTGGTTTTTTGTTATGCATTTTTGGGTGTAAATTATCTTGAGGTTTGTAACCTAAACCAATCAATATTTTGATATTTTATACCCTTAATTCAACTACCTTCTTAATTTTATGTGATTAATGGTGTGGTGGTGCCTTGATTTCTTGAAATTTGATAAAACCCATGAAATCCACAAAAATATTTTGATACACATGCATTCAATGTGGATCTTTGTGCCTCCACCATCACCTTAATAAATTCTCCTAATGGTATTTTTGGTCAAGTGATGTGTAGTTCAAATGTCCACTTCCTGCTTCACTTTGGGTGGATGCCAGCCTATCCTAATATTATTTCTCCTACATTTTGTTCACTTGGCATGAATTTTCACATTCCTTATGATAACCTATGTGTAGTGCCTTACATTGGTGTGATTTAGCCTCCACTGTTCCATATTTTCTTGCTATGATTTCTTTTTAAGTACACTTTCCTATCTTGGTGATTTCTATGTGCTTTATTCTCTTTGTCTTGGCTCATCCTACCCCATACAAATTATTTATGCTAACCCTCTAATGCTTCAATCTCCTCTTATATCTCTTTCACATGATCATCTTGTGTGCTTGATTTATATCTATTTCACACTAACATCTTGTGTACATTTATTTCATCTTATGTGCATGAGCACCCTTTGTGCCTCTCTTTCTCCCTTAGTGCTCCTATGTTCAAAGTCTGGTGAAATCCATGCACCTAGAAACTTAGGTGTCTAGTCTTAAGCACTTTAGAAAGCATATGTGCTTGACTCAACTAACTAGAGTTATGCATAGAATCACCAAAATAGTTTTCTTATATGCCTAAAAGTACTATTGATTCACTCTACAAGAACAAAATTCACAAAATAAAAGGAAATGTTTAGCTTATACTAAACATCTTTTAGGTCCACACAACATAACTGAATTATGATTGGGAAGCTAGTATTTAATAGTGAAAGTGCCATATTATTACCTATAAGGTTTTGGTCAGATGCCATTAAAATACCTATGGATAATTTTAGTAGATAACATTCACAACTTGTATGCACCAATTTCTAATATATTATGGATGACATATGGGTCCATCCACCTAATTTTTAGCTTTCCTAGGTGCTTGAGGTACTTGGAGTCATAAACTAAGACCAATGCTCCTCCAGTCAATACCTTGCACTTAACATGCCTATCATACCACAAATTTTGGCATGTTTTCTCTATCTGTTGGCTCCACCTTGCTTGGGTACACACTTCATCCAATCACTCCAAGTCCTCCAACCTTACACTCAATGAATCATGGTCATCCAAATGACCAATTTATGTAATACACAATAATGGCATGAAGAACTCCATTGATAGAATTGCCTCTATGCCAAACACTAATTGGAATTATGTAGCCTTATTTAGGTACTTATAGGTTGTGTATTATGCCCATAAAACTATTGATACTTGATCATCCCAATCTTTGTAACTAATTTTACATATTTTTATGAGGCACATTCCTAGTATATTGTTGAATTCCTCAATAGTGCCATTTTCTTGGGGATGATAAAGGGTGGTCTTTTGGTACACCACATTATACTCAGCTTACAAGATTTCCATAGTTTCATCGAGAAATTATATTCCTCTATCATTAGTTAAAATTAGTGGGCACCCATAATGACTTATAATGTTCTCCCATAAGAACCTTATGGCTATGGTGGATGTGAAATCTTTAGTAGGGACTACCTTGACCCATTTTATGAAATAATTGATGACCACCAAAATATACCTTGCACATGTATGCATTTTTGTAGGACTGATCAGCCCAAAAAAATAAATTACCCATTTTTCAAATGGTGCCTAAGAAAGAATAGGGATGAGGGGAATTTCATGCTATTAGTTTAGCTTCCCTATGCATTGGCATATGTTTCATACTTTAGCACAATCATTTAAATTTTAGAATAGGTTTGTCCACTAGAAGCTTAATTATAATACTTTGCATGCTGTTGTATCTCTAGTGCAATAGCCTCCTACGATCCCCTCATACACCTCTCATAGAATGAAATCTCTTTTATGTTCCAAAACACATCAATGTAGGACTTCATCTTTAATTAATTTATAAATCTCCCCACTAATGATCTGAAATGGGGTGATGTGAATGGTGAGCTACTTCATATCTTTAGTTGTCATGGTCTCAGGTGAAAACCTACATGTTATAAATGTGGTTATCTCTACCAAGTATTCATAAACATGTTGGACTCTATAAAGTTACAATTCCAACATTCTATATTTAATGGGCACTACCGCATCACCAAATTTGATGTGAGAGAAATGGTTTGGTCACAAATTTTGCTTCCTAGGTTTCACCACAACTAAGAACTAGAATTCTTGAAACAAAACTATCCATCTAAAAATGTGCCCATAGAGAATGTGTTTATTTATAAGGTAATTAAGTGCCTCATGATCTATGAAAAATATGAATGGGGTTACCAACAAGTATTGCCTAAATTTATAGAGGGTGTAGACCATGGCCAACACCTTACACTCGATAGTTGTGTAATTTTGCTCTATTAGGGTCAATTTATGACTTGCAAAGGAGATAGGATGATCCATCTTACCCTCATTATTTTGAACTATAATGTAATTTAATTTAGATCTAGATGCATCAACATGGATCTGGAATAGAGTCATCTAGTTGGGAAATTGAAGGATAGTTGCACTAGCTATCTTGAGCTTCAAAGTTTTAAAGGTATCCTCTTATGTTAAACCCTAATAAAAGGGGCCATCTTTGCAAAAATACTCTAATGACATTATGATCCTTGCATAACTCCTTATAAAATTTATATAATATCCATAATGGATAAGAAAGGCATGAACAACTTTCTACATGGAATGGGTCTAGAGATATAAAATAGTAGCAATCTTTGTGGGGTCGATGAGTAGACCATCTTTATAGATGATGTGCCTAAGAAAGATTCTAAATGGTGTCATGAAGATGTAATTATTAAGGTTCAAGTATATTTTTAGATATTGGTGCCTCTCAAACATAAGTCATAATTTATCATAATGGTCTCAAACATAAGGCACAAGTTATCATAATGGTCTCTTATGAGCCCATACATAGTCCAATCATCAAGGTACACCTAGAAGAACTTATGGATAAAATCCTTAAATGCAATGATGACCACTCTGGAGAATATGATGGCCATATTATTGATCCTAAAGGGTATCATGTTACAGGTGAAACAATCCCATTTTATTGTAAAGTTTATTGTAGGCCTATCCTCCTCTTCAATTTGGACTTGATGGTATCCAGTGGAACCATTAGTGAAAGTATAGATTTCATAGCCTATGATTCCATCCAAGAATTCATTAGTGAATGGAGTCAAGAAGGGGTCAGTGATATAGGTGGCATTTAACAATTAACAATCAACACAAATGTGAATACAACCATCCTTCTTAATGCTAATCACCATGGGGCTCACCCATTCTAACTCTTGTACTAGGTAGATTACTCTTATGACTAAAATACTATCAATCTCCATTTTGACCTTAGTACAAAGATTGAGGTTCATTCTGTAGGGGCAGTTTTTTATGGGTTGCATGCTATCCACTAGCTTTATGCTCATTTTTCCAATGGATGGGTGGGTTCCCTTCATGTCTCGATAATTATGTAGAAATAGATCTTAAAAATCCTTTAGAAGATCCATAATTTGTGCCAACTCTTCTTCAAAATAATGTGTCCAAAGTAGCCACCTTTAGTTATAATTTTATGTTGATATCGACTTGGGTGATCTTAAGAGGCATGTGTTAGGATTAATTTCTCTCTTGATGTGTGTCCTCAACTTGCCTACTCCCCTCAGTTGTTTTAATGTGAAGATGAGTAGGGTCTTTCTCGTCAGGGACACTATCATCCACTTGGCATATGAGCTTCCTCTTGCTTGTCAAAGATGTCTAATTTTATGCTTTTCAAACATATATATCTTCACAACTCGAGCCATTATTGAGTGCCTGATCCTTTAAGAAGGTTGGGAGCACTGATCCTTTCTCCCCAAACATATCTTTTAGGTGTTCCTCTAATATTTTAGTGTCCTCAAACACTACCCTTTGAATGACTTGCAATGGCTCGATAAATTCTAGGTTATGTGAGGAAAAGGATAAGGTGTGCACAAATTTTTTCATTAAGACATCCCAATTAGTTATCTCATGGTGTATTTTTTTAACCACATACCAAGATCATGATAACCTCTTCAAGTTTCTATAAAAGGTGTGCACCCATAGGTTCCTTAGGGCATTTATGCCACAATTAATCCATATTTATTTACATAAGTGTATATGTGCTATTGGGTCTAAATCACTAGATTATGAAGAACTATCTAGGTCATCATTTTTTTTTGAATCTAGTGTATATGGATGATGTTGGCCATTTTTTGGCCCACATATCAAGCTTGTGCCTAGATGAATAAGTTGAGTAGAATTCTAAATCTTAAAGGTCAAACAATAGTTTCATGAACAAGTCTAGAAGGGCTTATAGACCTTGGAAAAGATAAGTACAAAGCCTTTTGGGCTAAGTCTTCACTTTAGAATTCTTTCAGCCTTTTCATTGCTAAGATAGTTTCTTTCGGGACCCTTTTTTGGTTAAGTGTTGAATTCATTCAGACAAGTTATCTGAGACAAAGTTTCCAAAGGGGTAATTCTTTCAAATAAAATATCCAAAGGCTAAATTCTTTTAGGGAAATTGTTCTACAACAATTTCCTTGAAGACCTATTTCTTTCATGAGATTATTTTTGAATCTTTTGGGCTAAGTATCAAGATTTGTTTTAGACATTTTGTCTGAAATAAAAGGCCCAAAGGATTTTTCTCTTAGAAAGTGTACCCAAAAAAATTTCTGAAGGATATCTTCTTCAAAGCTAAGTGGCCAAGATGATTTTCCTGAAGGAATTTTTATGGGAAAATGGTCTGATACAAAGAACTTGAGGGAACTTACAAAAATTCCAAAAAGCACTGAGCAAAGTCCCAAAGAAATTACCCATGGGAAAATAGGTTACAAAAAATTATCTAAGGAAAAAATTCTAAAGGAATTCCTTCAAGAAGAAGTGTTGAAGGAAAAAAAACTTGAAGGACCATTTCCCAAATGTTAAAGGGAACTTTTCTTGGCAAAAAGGGACATTTTCAGGTTCTGAAGGGCATTCTGTCCTGAAGGGATTTTTCAAGAATACCAAGAGATACTTTCCTTTTGGAAAGGTACTTTTCAAAAATGCCGAAGGGTATTTTTCTCTTATAAAGGGCACTTCTCAAGGAAAATAAGGCACTTTTCAAAACTTGAAGGGTCCTTCCCTTTCAGGTAGAATGTTTTCAAGATTTCTAAGGGGACATTTTGAAAAACCTAAAGGAAATTAGTCAAAGGAAAAAAACCCATAGGAAATTACTTGAAAGGATTGAGATATTTTTTCCAATGTCAAAGTTCAAGCTCAAAAAATAGCCATTGGGATTCAAATATTCCATGATGGGCCCACAAATGTCAAAATATGAACCCCTATAAGTATCCATTTGGATTTGAAAACCCTGAGACATTTGCATAGATTTTAAAGATGGGTCTCATAAAACCTTTTAGACCTAATAAAGATAAAAATAATCTATGAAATCTTTAGACTTACATCGACATAAATGGATATAAGAAAACCAATGTCCTTAGATTAGTTTTCTGTCTATAGGAAAGATCTGGTCTAAGTTTAAAAGCAAGAGCTGGTATATGAAATTAATGGATAGGACCTTGTCCTTTGACATGGCCATCATCTTTGACAAATAGTTACTTGACATAGAAGGAGTAGGGATAAGTCTAGATTCAAAGATATAGGGAGGACATGTAAAGGGAAAGATCATGCCAAGTTTTTAATGCAAATATCAAATCATTCACACTTAGTGGAGACATGTAGCTACATTTGAAATGGCTCTCTCAGTTCCAAAAAAGAGAGACTTGAATTTACAAGGGGATCGAGGATATTTTTAGTGATATTGGATGGTGTATCTCATGTTCAAGGTAGTTTCATGTTTTGAATGCAAAATAGCTCAAGGACAATAGTGGTGGTTGCAGCCATTTATAACCCCCTCTCTATTTTCTCATGTAAGCCCTCCTCTTATCTCATCCCTTTCTACTATATATAGAGGATTTTGAGTCTAAAAAAGATATCCCTTGAATGGTGATAGATTTTTTCTATCAAAATTACCTTGTGACACTCTCTTGAAGCAATAAAATGATTTTTCTAATTCTAGTTTGAAGTCAAGTGTATATTATTGGAGTTTTAATTTGAAAAATGTGTCTCTTTTTATCATCTATAAATTCTCTACGTATCTTGCTTTAATTATATTGGTTCCTTGTAGGTTGTGTGAAGTGTTAGACATTGGTGCCTTCTTGAAGTGTCACAAGTTTATAGCATCTCATACAGACCTATTTCTTTTTGTCCTTCAAATTATAGGGTTTTCCTTTGACATATACACAATACTTATGCTTTTGGCCTTGAGATAGGATCAAATTAGTTTTTGTATTCGTTAAATTCATTAGTAGTCATTAAGGATTCCATGCTAAAGGTGGATCATTTCATCCTTGGTGCATCACCATCCTTAGTTTATATTCCCCTTTCATGTTATCTTTCTCTCCCTTTTCCTTAGTTAAGAATAGATTTTAGTGTGGGAAACAAGCTAAAGTGAAGCATCTAAGGAGATATCCTCATAAAAAATCCTAGAGTTTTAACTTCATTACAATATACCCATGGCCTGAGGTTGTTCTAATATTACAGCTGAAAGTGAGAGAGCCTGAAAAATTCTAGCCTCAATATTTTCTAGCACGCCTGGTGGGACCACTTTCAAAAGATATTTGTTCAAGTTTGATGTTATTTTACTCAATTTTTATTAGTTATAATTTTCATCTTTCATTATTTGGTGACTTTAAAGAACACTTAGCAATCTAGTAGCAAAATAGTAACTATCTTTCATGCTAAAGGTGACTATAAGATCAACTTCTAGAGATATTCCTTTTGAATTTGTTGAATTACCTTTAAACTTAGCAAGAAGGTTAAAATTTTATGAAACTCACCCATACATGGGAAATTTCCTCTTAAACCATTTTCAAAATCTACCACTACAAGATCATTGTTGGGCTGTTTTACCGCCATGGCAGTCCCTAGAGGTTTCCTTTTTATGGATTTTGATGGTCAGAGTCCTATGGACTTCCAACAATAGGATCCTATTCCAGTGGTATCCCTTAAAAGTGTTCCTTATTTCATGGGAGACCAATCTACAACCCCCTTTGAGTACCTTAGGGATATAGCCCAATTTTGTAATATTCATAACGTTAGTGAGGAAAATGTAGCTATCAAGTTATTAGCCATCTCTTTCAAGGGTAAATCCCTAAAATAGTATAGAAACCTTACTAATAACTCCATCACATCATGGAATTATTTGGGTGATGTATTTTGTAGGATATTTAAAGACAAGAGTGACCACTTGTCACTTGCTGAACAACTAATGACAATTAAGAGGGCTCCTCATGAGATTATGTAGGATTTCAATACCAAGTTTTAGAAGACATGGGATATAATTTTAGTATCTTTTAGGCCTACTCATAACTATTATTTCCTTTACTATTTGAAATCTCTTAACAATGATATTACAATAATGATTCAATATATGGGATGAAACACACTACCAGATTCCTATGAGGTGGTGATCAAAGTAGAGAGTGGTCTAGTACAACTTGGCAAGCTTACTTGTAGACCCCCAATGACTCTTTTACCTAAAATTATACCAACCCCTATGGTTATTCCCCCATTATATGTTATTATTCCAACTCTAACAATTGATGTTATACCTTCACCTAAACAAGAAAAAGCCTCCACTAGTGGATCAAGTGATTCACAAGAGCAGAAAAACTACCTAGAACTTAAGAGCATGCTCTAATCCTTTGGAAATGATGTGGTAAATGTGAAGAGGTAGTAGGCTCAATTCAATAAACCTTATCAAACTCCATATCAGCCTCAATAATAGTTTTATCAACTAACTTGGCCACCCTACAAAAGAAATTTCCATGGACAAGGTCAACGACAGGGGTAGCCTAACTATGCTAGAAAAAATAACTATAATCTAAATGTTGTAGGCTCTTCCAACTCCTTGGTTCCTATTCAAAATAACATGGCTTAAGAGGATGAAGGGACCATACTTTAGGATCAATATTTTGGGCAATCCATAATCCCAACTAATGGTTTTAACTAGGCATTCAATGACTAATGGTAGTAAGCTAGTACTTATGGATACAATCAAGCTCTTATGGACCAAAACATAGAGATATCCATGATGAAAAAACTAGGATAGTCTCCATAAGGCTAAGGACCTGATCAAGTACCAAACCAACTAGATGCTACAATGGTCATCAGTGATCATGAATAGTGTTATGCACTTAATTAGTAGGCTAGTTCTAGCTAAGCATAAATTCCAGTGGTAGCTAATACAAGGTTCAAAAGAAGGAATATGGATGGTAATCAAGATGTGGTCAAAGATCCTCCTACTATTACTCCATTACTATCAAATCCAAGTGAACCTACTACTACTCCAAAGGTTCTAATAGCTTTAAATAATTAGAATCAAAGGACCCATTTTGATCCACAAAAATTATAAATTCAACAAACAATAGTAGTGTCCCCCAAAGCAAAGGCAAAGGTTGGTGGTCCAACAATCAACATTATTGAGTAAATGAGGAAGTCTAGTGTGAGTGTACCAATGTGGGACATGATGTCCATGCCTGGTCAAGTGGATATCCTTTGAGAAGGTTTTTCTAAGATAGGTGTTACAATAATTATAGGCAAACAACCAAGTAAAGAAACTGAGGTCCTCACCAATGCAACCTAAGGTCCTATAGGATAAGGATCAAGTAAGGTGGTCAAAACTCCTCCATTATACATTTCATTAATCATTGGTGATTCCTTGGTGCATAATTTCTTGGTAGATAGTGGAGCTATCACTTTAGTAATGCAAAAGTGTATAGCTAATCAACTGAACCTCAAATATGAGCCACATACTAAGGGACTTCTATAGCTTGATGGTTCTTTGACAAAGCCATCTAGTATTATCAGCGGTCTCAACTTGTCATTACATGCTTGTCCTAGTGTTTTAGTGGCTTAAAATGTGTTGATTTTAGAGGTTCCTCCTTGTTTTGTGTTATACCTTTCTAGATAATTCATAGCAAAGACAAGAGACTATCTCACAATAGATTGGCCATACATGGAATTCAAAATAAGGTATGGAACTAAGGTATCAATCAAGGCTGAGCCCATGGCATAATTTCACATTAAACCCCATCAGATAGATAACATAAACCTCAATTATATTATCCTTGATGAGGATGAACTTATAATTGTTCAAGAACTAAATACTTATCTTGAGGAGATTCCAGACTTATTCTTGGATGAACTATGGGTAATAATCAATTTCTCAACCCTTTGGAAGGTCTTGAAAAAAGAGACATGGGTGTCTATTTTTTACATAAATAAAATCAACTCACGCCATCCCTCATTGGACCTAAAGAAGACCTTAATGGTATGTGGAAGTTATTCTTTGATGGTTCAAGGAGTAAAAATGGATTAGGTGTAGGAACAATGCTAGTTTCCCATTCAGATGATAAGTAATTTTCTTTTTATAGGTTCAAATTTAGTTACTCTTACAATGAAAATGAGTATGAGGGTTTTATCCATGGCCTTTAGTGGGCTAGTAAGAGGGGAGTCAAGCAGTTATAGGTATATGTGGAGAATGATCTTATAGTGAACCAAGTTAGGGGCCTAAACATTATGAATAATCCTTTGATGAGGTCCTAAAAAATAGAGTGTGGGACCTAATTAAATATTTTGAAGCCTTTAACATTCAAGCTATGCCAAGGAACCAAAATTAGCATGCTAATAGGTTGGTAGCTATGGGAGCCCAATTTAATATCCCAAATGAGTTGAAAAATCCCAAAGGATAACCACATGTTAAAGTAGTAGTGAGACATCAGTGCTAGATAATGAGGCTCATTGGTAGGTCTTTGATACTGACAAGTATATTGCTTGTTTCTTGTAGTAGGAAGCAAAGTTTTCCTCAATGAACTAAGGCAAATTTCAACATCAATATGAGGATCAAATTTTTCAACTGAGGTCTAACAAACTTCCTAAAGGGCTGGTCACCCTTGAAGGTATTTTCCATGAGGGAGACCATATCAAGAAATACAAGGCAATGATATCAATTAATGAGAAGAGCTATGAAAGAGTCCTTATTTTCAAGGACAAGCTCCTCAAGCTTGGGAAGGTAGTAAATGAGGTAGAAAGGCATGATTTCATTAAACTTTGTAAGGAATATTTAGACATATTTGCTTGGGAATATAGTGATATGAGAGGCTTTGATCCTCAGCTAACCCAACATACTATAGAATTGGAGGCCAATGCTAAGCCTGTGAGGTAGAATAAAATGCCCATCAATCCAAAAATTAAAGAGCTAATGAGGAAAGAATTAACCAAATTGATTAAATCCAATATCATTTTTCCCATCAAACACTCGTCATGGATAACGAACCTGGTACCTGTGAAGAAGAAGAATAGTGAGATTTGATTGTGTGTTGACTTTAGAGACTTGAATAGGGTCTCTTTGAAGGATCACTACCCCTTACCATCCATGGAGTAAATCATTTAAATGGTTATTGGTTTATAATGTTTCTCTCTTTTGGATGGGTACTCGAGATACAACCAGGTGCTGGTAAGAGAAAAAGATCAATACAAGACTATCTTCACCACAAAATGGGGCATATATGATTACCAAAAGATGCCTTTTGGCCTATCAAATGCAGAGGCCACTTCTCAAAGAGAAATGGACATGGCCTTTCAAGGGTTGCTAAATTAGATAGTGCTTATTTGTTTGGATGACATAACAATTTTCTTCAAGAGGGACAGTGATCACTTAAATCACCTAAGATTGATCTTTGAAAGATGCAGGGAATTTAGGATCTCTTTGAATCCCAATAAATGTGTGTTTTCTATCTATGAGGGTAAAATATTGGGATATATTGTCTTAAAATAGGGATTAGTTATTGATCTTGATAGAATAAGTGACATCTTAGATTTATCCTTACCCAAGCATAAGATGGGACTCCAAAGTTTCCTTGGGAAAATAAACTTTGTGAGAAGTTTTATACCTAGTTTTGCAAACTTGGTCAAACCCATCGCTACCATGCTGAAGAAGAACCAAGTGTTCACTTGGTCAAATGAAGGTATATAAACATTTGAGGCTATCAAGTAATCCATTACCCAAGCACCTACACTCATGAATCTTGATTTCTCAAGAGATTTCATATTATATGCCTTTTCCAATATTGACAATATATCAACTATTTTGATGCAAAATAATGGTGAAGGACTTGAGCATCCAATAGCATTTTTCAATTAAGGGCTTAAGGGGTATGAGGTGAGGTATAATTTCATAGAAAAACAAGTCCTTGAAGTGGTAATAAGCCTTAAAATTTTTAGGCCAATGCTCTCTAATAGCAAAATATATCTTATGGTGTCTTATCCTAGAGTGAGAGACTTCCTTCTTAATAAAGACTTGAATGAAAAGAGAGCTGGTTGGATTACCAAGGTCATAGAGTATGACATGAAGATCAAGGTCACTAAGCTAATGAGAGGCAAAGGCTTGTGTGAGAATATAGTTGATGACCTTCATGAAGACAAAGAGGTTATCTTGTTAACACAAGGTATCTCATAGACAGATGCACCTCCACCTCACACTAGTTGGCTGCAAGATATGACACATTTCTTTATAACATGTGAGTGCCCACAAAATATGGACAAGGTAAAGAGAAGGTATTTTAGACTTTAGTCCATACCTTATGCATTGGTTAATGGGGTTTTATTTTGAAAGGACCTTAATAGAGTCCTCATAAGGTGCATAGATGATGACCAAGTGATAAGGATCTTAGAGCAATTCCATGATGGGCCTATAGGAGGCCATTTTTCTCTAAGGACTATAGTATAAAAAATAATGAGAGCTAGTTATTATTGGCCCAACATTTTCAAAGATGCATATACATGGGTAAAAAATTGTCAAAAGTGTGCTTTCTTTATGGGTAAGCAAAGATTGGCATCCCTTCCTCTCAACCCAATTTAGGTAGATAAACCCTTCATGCAATGGGGGTTAGATTTCATAGGAATTATCAACCCTTCATCAAGTGCAAGGTATGATTGGGTGCTTACTACAACTGACTACTTCACCAGGTGGGTGGAAAACATTATATTAAAAGAAGCTAATGAAGGTATAGTCCTAGACTTTTAGGTTAACTTTGTGACTAGGTTTGATGTTCCATCCACTATCATTTCTAATAATGCATTAGCATTCCTTGGTCTAAAAATGAGTGAATGGGCTCTCAATATGGGAATTTACCTTATCACCTCTTCCAACTATTATCCTCAAGGAAATGGACTAGCTAAGTCCACAAATAAAAATTTGCTTAGAATCATCAGGAGAACTATGGAAGAGAATTAGAGGACATGACACACTAGACTAAAGACAACCTTATGGTCTAACAGGGTGACTTCTAAGGTTACCATTATAAATTATCCATATGTTTTAGTATATGGAAGGGAGGCCAAGTTACCCATCTCTCTTGAGCTACATTCATTAAAACTAGCCCATTAGTTAGAGTTGATGGAAAATGAGCCCATGAATGTGAGACTGATAGAACACATGGAGCTTGAAGAAATGAGAGACCTTGTAATGAAAACACTAGAGTCACATCAAGCTCAAGTCAAGAAAGCCTTTGAAAAGAGAGCCATAGAAAGGGACTTTAAGGAAGAGGATCTTATCCTCAAGTGGGATTCAAATAAGGCCAAGTTAGGAAATCATACCAAATTTGACATCTTATGGAGTGGTCCTTATTTTATCCATAGATGTAAATAATATAATGCTTTTAAGCTAGCCCAACTAGATGGAGAGGTACTACCCATCCCAGTCAATGGGATTCATCTAAAGCCTTGCTATTAAAAAAGTTTGTAGCCATTATATATATGGTAAATTTTATATGGTTTTTCATGTTTTCTTGTAAATGCCTTGTGCACATATTTTTAGTCATGTGTTTACCTTCCCTATGTGCCTTTGGCATAGTGTTTGTTTTGTTCTTATTGTCCTTATTTCTTCAAGAGGAAGTTCTAAAAAGGGTTAGCCTTGTATCTAGTTTTAGACCAGCTCAGTTCTAGAGGCTAATGACTCCATGTCTAATGGAATAGACACAGCAAGTGGTCTAGGTTCTCAAGCATAATATGCATGCTTCCCTGAGATTTTCCAAAGATATTGGCCATTTTTTGGCCCACATACCAAGCTTGTGCCAAAATGAATAAGCTAAGAAAAATTCTAAAGCTTGAAGGTCAAAAAAAAAATTGTGAACAAGTTTGGAAGGGATTATAGAGCTTAGAAAAGCTAAGTACAAAGCCTTTTAGGCTAAGTCTTTACTTTGGAATTCTTTTGGCCTTTTCATTGATAATATAGTTTCTTTCGAGACCCTTTTTTGGCTAAGTGTTGAATTATTTTAGACAATTTATCTAAGACAAAGTTTTTGAAGGGGTAATTTTTTTAGATAAAATGTCCAAAGTAAAAGATAAAGGCTAAATTCTTTTGGGGAAATTGTTTCATAATAATTTTCTTGAAGACCTATTTCTTTCAGATCTTTTGGGCTAAGTATCAAGAATTATTTTGAACATTTTCTCCAAAACAAAAGGCCTGAAGGAATTTTTTCTCAAAATGTGTACCAAGCAAAAGTTTTGAAGGATATATTTTTCAAAGCAAAGTGGCCAAGATAATTTTCCTAAAGGTATTTTATTAGGAAACATGTATGATACAAAAAACCTGAGGGAACTTACAAAATTATGAAAAGCAATGAGCAAAGTCTCAAAGAAATTGCTTATGGGAAAATAGGTTGTAGAAAATTATCTAAGGAAATTTTTTTGAAGGAATTCCTTCAGAAAGAATTCCTTTGAGAAGAAGTGCTAAGGGAAAAAAACCTAAAGGACCATTTTCCAAATGTCTAAAGGCACTTTTCTTGACAAAAATGAACCTTTTCAAGTTCTGAAGGGCATTCTCAAAGTCTCGAAGGGATTTTTCAAGAATATCAAGAGATACTTTCCTTTTGGAAAGGTACTTTTCAAAAATGCTAAAGGGTATTTTTCTTTCAGGAAGGGCACTTCTCGAGGAAAACAAGGCACTTCTTGAAACCTAAAGGGTCCTTTCCTTTTTAGGAGGTTGTTTTCAAGATTTTTGAGGGGACATTTCAAAAAACCCAAAGGAAATTGGCCGAAGGAAAAAAACCTGTGGGAAATTGCCCAAAAATATTGAGATGTTCATGCCAGTGTCAAAGTTTAAGCTCAAAAAATAGATGTTGGGATTCAAATATTCCATGATGGGCCCATAAATATCAAAATATGAACACCTATAAGTAGTCATTTTGATTTGAAAATCCTAAGATGTGTGCATAGATTTCAAAGATGGGTCTCATAAAATAGGCCTTTTAGACCTAATAAAGATCAAAATAAGCTACACAATCCTTAGACTTACATCAACATAATGGATATAGGAAAACCAATGTCCTTAGATTGGTTTTCCATCTATATGAAAGATCTGGTCTAGGTTTTAAAGTAGGAGTTGGTATACACAATTAATGGAGAGGCCCTCATCCTTCGACATGCCCATCATCTCTAAAAAATAGCCACTCGATGCAAAAGGAACATGGCTCGATCTAGATTTAAAGATATAGGGATTTCATCCTTATACATGTAGGACATGTAAAGTGAAGGATCATGCTATGTTTTTAATGCAAATATCAAATCATTCACACTTGTCAAAGATATGTAGCTACCTTCAACATGGCTCTCTCAGCTCCAAAAAAGAGAGACTTGAATGCATGAGGGGATTGAGGATATTTACAGTGATCTTGGATGGTTTATCTCATGGTCAAAGTAGTTGCATGCTTTGAGCTCAATTACAATAGTGGTGGTTACATCCATTTATGACCCCCCTCTCTATTTTCTCACATAATCCCCCCTCTTCTCTCATCCCTTTTTTATATATATAGAGGCTTTTAAGTCTAAAAAAGATATCCATCGACTAGTGATAGAGTTACTCTATCAAAAGAACCTTATAAAAATCTCTTAAAGTAATAAGATGAATTTTCTAATTCTAGTTTGAAGTTAATTATACATTATTGAGTTTTATTTTATAGAATGTATGTCTCTTTTTATCATCTATAAATTTGCTATGTATCTTGATTTAATTCTATTGGTTCCTTGTACATTGTGTGAAGTGTTAGACATTGGTACCTTCTTAAAGTTTCACAAGTTTATATTTTCTCATATAGACCTATTTCCTTCTATCCTTTAAATTTTAGGGTTTCTCTTCAACCTCCACACAAAATACTTATGCTTGTGGCCTTGAGATAGGATCAAATTAGTCTGTGTCTTGGTTAAATTCATTAGTAGTCATTAAGGCTTCTAGGCTAAAAGTGGATCATTTCATATTTGGTGAATCACCATCCTTAGCTTAGATTCCCCTTTCATGTTATCTTTATCTCCCTTTTCCTTAGTATTAGATTTTAGTGTGGGAAACAAGCTAAAGTGAATCATATGAGGATCTAACCTCATTAAAAAGCCTAGAGGTTCAACCTATTTATAGGATACCCATATATTGAGGTTGTTTTAATATTGTAGCTAGAAGTGAGAAAGACTGAAAACTCTCCTATAAGGGTGTATTTCTATCCTACAATAGATTATTTTACATCTTGAAAAGTTGGTAAGCTAGGCCTTTGCACTTCCCACTAATGAGTGGTAGTGCTTCTCAGAGTATACACCAGTGTGCCCATCCTATCTACTTCCTTCAAGATGTAAGACTCTAAGTCATGAACATATTCTTCTACAAGATTATTCCCCTCATATTTTGGTAGCATTGAAAATTTACCTTTGCTTAGGTGATACACTATGTTTACCTCATTCCTATTTCAAGGGACCCATCTTCATGATGTACAATTTATCTAAACCTAACAAATCTTCATAGGTTTTGGCACCTTGGAGCTCACTAAACAACACCTTCGACTAGTGGTTTCATAAGCTTCTTTAACTCATTAGTTGTAAGATACATTGGTAGTGTCTGAGGTTGACTATCCATCATCCCAAGAAATCACTCCTTTGTTAATGGGGTTAATATGTTTGGTACCTTACACCATGATGTTGTAGATATGGTTGATCTCATCCTCAAGATCAATAATTTATACTTAAGGGGGTAATTGGTCATTTGAGAGGGGTATCATGACCCTCTCCTTGTTGTTTTAAAAGATCATATAATGATTATTGAAGCACATGTCAATATTATTCATCTAGTACCATGGTTTTCCCAAGAGTGTTGGATAATTATCTTGCTCAACTAATTTGATATATTTGAAGTTAACATGCAATTCAACACCCATAATGTCTATAATGGTGCCTTTTATAATCTCAATTAGTTTTATCTTGGATTTTTTGGCCATGAAAATCACATGAGGGGAAGGCCTCAAGGATGGCCTACTCATCTTATCCCATGAATTTATTGTAAAGATATTAACCTTGGTGCCTATGTCCATGAGGACCTCACATACAGACCATACTTCAATGGTGGCATTCATCAAGAACTCTTGATCATACTCTAAATTTTCTGTATGCATGACCTTAAATGCCCTTTCCATTCATGGAAAAATAATTTAGATTGGATTCTACCTTGCATGCTCTAAAATAAAATTATTTAATAGAGGTAGCATCCCTTTTATCTATAAGATGCATAGGATCTCCATTAGCTCTTATAACTCAACCTCCTTTTTATCTTGCTTCTTGTGGGAGGTAGCAGCTTGAGCTTCTATATCTTGTATCAATTGGAGTTCCCATTATAGGTTTTAAATGATGCTCATAGCCTATTGTAAGACATCCTTGTACCATGTTGGGTTAGGGTAAGGCATAACTTTGGATTCCAAACACATGATGTGCTCAGTGTAACTTAGTTCCCCAAATTCTAGGTAAAACTTTGGTACTAACACAACTGGTCACTAAGTGATGAATCCACTATGAGTAGTTACCTACACTTTGATTGGATCCATGTGGGTTGGTTATGCCTTTAGAGTCCATTTATCTACTTTTGGCTCATGTTGGATCATTCTTGCACCTTTGTCTATGCCAAGCCAACCTTGGGTCAAATTTTTATACAAGTCAGAGCATTCTTTGACGTTGTGTGTTCCTTTACAATATTAGCACATTAGATGTGTAGGGTAGTCACATTGATAGTGCTCAGTCAAATTGAAATTGTAACATGATCATGGTGGGAATATTCCTCCACTTTATCCTCCACCTTTCCCTCTGGTACCTCTTTACATCCCATAGCCTGCATTTTACTGACCATAGCCTACATTTTACTAACCATAGCCTATATTTTACTAACCATATCTCTTATTTCCTTGGATTTTATACCCTCCAACTACTATAATTTATTATCATGCACCCTTCGCCATATTTTCATGCATCTCATCGATTACACAACAATTAGCTATGGTATGAGTGTAGGCATCACACAACCAATAATATATGGTTGTGTTAACCTGACTAGTGTGATATAATAAAGGGAAGTTAGGGACATCATGTACTTCATGAAGAACCTGATGGCTTTGAATTAATGTGCACACATTCCTTCTAGGGAATTTATTATTGTTATGGCTTTTTGTCTTGAAATCAATATACCATAATTCACTTTGAGCATCTTGTGATGAACTAGCAATCATTTTTCATATTTGTATGGCCATAGATGCAATATACACTTTCATAAATGGGTTGATCCCAATGTTGGTGCTTTTGACTACTTCAAATCTAAGTGCATCTTTAAGCACTTCTCAAATATCTATGAATGTATTCATAGAGAGTGCTCTTATAAGTGGTACTAGCAATCCTCCAATGAACCATTGCACATGTTGGGAGGGGTGAATATCATAAATAAGCTTGGAAAGATGAGTTTTAAACCTAAAATCATATAGGTGCATGCTCTTTGATAGCCCTTGGATAATTTTTTAAGCATGGAGATGCTCTATTGTTCAAACTCAGGAATATGAATTTCCTTTAAGAATGCTTCCTTCAAAATGTCATAATCAATCATGGCCTAGTTAGGATAAAATTTCCTGTACCAAGTCTAAGCATGATCAATCAAAATTATCATGAACTATGTTTCCTTGTGCTCTGACTTGGTTATACCTAGAGCATGCCATTAAAGCTCACATTTTAAGACATGATTTGTGTCATTTTCCATGACATGATAGTTTGGCAAGTGCATTACCACCTCATAACATATTTGTTATGGGGGTGATAACATTTAAGGTGCTTTCCTCCTAGAACTTGTCCTAGTGGTGGACCTCGAAAGCCTCTAATCAATGGGTTGGGTGTCAACCCTATGGTTGTTTATGCCATTGAAGTCAATGGCATGGTGCTACTCATTTGTGGCACTGGGCCACTCCCTGTGGGCTATTAACTAGTCTACACAACTAACATTTGATAAACTAGAATGCTTACACTCATGTTTTATGTTATCGATCTAGTTCCCAAAGGTATAGAGGTACCTTCACTTATATACTTGTAAGGGATAACTTGTTCAATCATAAAATTATACTTTAAATATACAAACTTGTCAAAGTCAATGTATAAAATAGGGTCAATTGTCACTGTTCTTTATTCTCATGGTAGATCCAGTGTATGATCTATCATCATAGGTTCAAAGGGGGTAGGCATTTATAACACATATTCAATGTTCAAACTCTATAGGGACCCAACACATTCTTCACCCATCAATAATTGAGATCAATCTATGGCTTCATTATTCCTCTCCTCACACTACTACAATTGAACAGATCTTTCTCCATGCCCTTCCCACTTACTATAGGTTCTCTTGGCACTTTTAGGTTCTAAAATCTTCCATTAATATGTGCCTTCTCTTGTTATAAGTCTATCTTCTAAACTCTTGGGTATCAATCTACTTATCCCCTTCCATTTTGCTTCACCTACATATTCCCTTCTTCTCTATAATGTTGATCATATGTGAAAGGAAATTAACCTTCCATTCTTATGGTTTTAAAGTCATAATATACTATCAATTTCTTAAGATTTGTGTCAAATTCTTTCACAAACGTGCCTTTAGGCTTGCGTAAAAATTGAAAATCTACTTATTTAGGGTAAGATTATGTTGATACTATGAACTCAAGCATGTAACTATTCAATGCTCCTTGCCACCATTTATCTACAACTCTAGTCTAAGTGGTATCAAGTTTTTCAAGATTTTTTAAGCACTATTTTATCCACTCAAGGTGTTGTCTGTAGATTCATCTTATATGGGTTGCATAAGTAGCTAGCCATCTATACACATGATAAAGTAGTTCATAAAAGAATACCTCATACAAAACATCATATAGGTTGTTCTAGAACCACTTCCTTAATTTATATTTTTTATAAGATGGATCTCCAATACAAAGCTTTCTTCCACCTATTGTAGCCAGTGATTGATGTTTTTGAGGGAGATTTGGAGCATTGTTAGATTGTACCATTACAATAATAAAATTCAACATGGGTACCAATAACTGAACCAAAATGTTATATGAAAATTGGTTGTCTAAGTTATTTACTTTGTCAGGCACATATCTGGCTGTCCAACTTAGTTTTAGGCTTGTGACAACTAGGCACAACCCTAGACTAATCCTATAGTGCTCAACATTTATCACTCAACCATTCCAACATTAATTCACATAAGGTGCAAACCTTATGTGTTCACCTAAAGTGCATTAGAGAAAGATCACGGCTTGTATTGGGCTCGTCATGCCATGGCACAATTCATTCTTCATAAGACTTGGTCATTAAAATAATGGTGTTGGAAAGGTTATTGGAAAAATTTGTTCAAGGTGGAGTCTTATGGTATGTAGGTGTAAAGTCTATATGGGGTTGGCTCTATAAATTCATGGGTGCAAGCCTCTAATTTCCTTAGCTTATCATCATTTAGGCATTTGGAGGGTTTAATAGAATACTTTTATATTGAAGGATCATACTCAGGCTCACACTCTTGGCATCAATATCATCTTTTGGTGCAAGAATTTTCCTACACTTATATTATTTCTATATAATATGTTGACATCACCATTTACATAGAGACATCATTAACAGACTAAATTGAAATCTTCTTGGAATTCAGTGTTCATATATTGAACTAAGCATCATAACTATTATAAACATTGCATAATCAATGAACACTACCATAACCATATACACTAGATCAATACTCATTTAATTACAATGCCATTCTTCATTAAATATTTTTTTGATAAACAAAATACACTAGAATTAAAATAGAGCAAATGCTCATCTAAAGCTAATGAAGCCCCAAAGGCTCACAAGCAAGCTTGGGCACTACAATGGGGAGCCTCAAGGGCATCCATACTAGTCTTATGCTTTAATTACAATTTATTCACTATGTTTGGGACCAATTCTATAGAGCTTCACTATATACAAGTCATGTCATCTGCATATTGGTTTGATCTTGACTTTATATAACTAATTATCATCTTCATGCTAGGGTGGAGGACACACACTAGGTATTGAGCAAGAGCCTTAGTTGATCATTCTGCTAGTTTTATCACCTTGTTCCCTTTGTACTCTAGTTTCCATGTTTAACCACTTATGAAGATGGCCTTCAAAACCCAAGTGCCAAGTAACTACCTACTAGTTGGTGCAAGATATTCAAATTTTCCTCTAAATGGAGAAAAAGATGCCAAAACAACAATCATTACAAATGATCACCTCACGTCAAGATATCTACTGGGTTGGCACATATCCATACTTGGCCTAAAAGGGCCCCAACACTTCCTACACATCTACCTTCTCTCTCTCTCTTTCTTATCCATTCTTCTATAAATAGTCTTGAAAATGATATTGTAAAGGATCCTCCATGTTATTATGGTAAAGCCATACTAAAATAATTAATTAATGTTGCTTTTGAAGTGAAAATAAAATATTTCCAACTTATTCATATCATATTTAGTTTTTCATGGTGAATTATTGATGAATGATAGTTTTGATTTTCAATCTCCTTGCATTTGTCCTCTTCATTATTGACTCTTTATGATATTAATTTATATTCTTGCAAGACATATAATGTGTGTTAAGTAGTTTTATAAATGTTAAGTGTGGAAAACCTTCACTAATGTCTCATTCTAGGTGTCTTGATTATCCTTCTTAATTGATGTATCAACTATAACTTCCATATTGAAATACTTTTGCTCAAAAGACTATTTGAAGTTCTGTAATTAGATTCAAAATTGTCTTAAATTTTTTATCAACTCATAGACAATACGATGAGACTTGTGATTTCATGAATCACCCCTTTTTACACCCCTTTTTATTTTCTCTTTCCCTTTTCTTTGAAATTTGAGTAGATGTAGAGATAATATAGGTGTATCATCAAGGGATCTAATCCTCTCTAAAGGTTCTATTTAGTCATAGGCCATCCATAACCTTAAATAGTTCCAATTGTGTTAATTGAGTGATGAGACCTAAAACACCTCCTAAAAGGGTGAAACTAAAAGTGACAACACCAACAATAAAGGAGCATCAAAGCGTAAAGATCTAAGATGTCACCACATGGAGACATATCAGAGGTTATTGGCTCAAGGAGATACAAAGGCATTACTAAAAGCCTAGGATGCATTATAATGATGTGATCATGCCACATGACATGATCAAATTAAATAATATACCAAAGTTTAAATGAAAAGGCTAATAAATTATAAAGCAAATCTTGAGGCCTCGTGCAATAATGGAGTGCCAAGTGGCACATTATACTGAGCCAAAAATATATAGGCAAAGAAGTATGAAGAGGACATGTGGCCTTGTAAGTGACATTAACATAAAATAATCATAATTTCAATATGTGTATACATTATAGTAGACCATCAAACCTAGGTCGCCAAATAAATAACATACCACTAAATGGAAATAAACTTAGAACTTAAGATTGATGGTCGTCTGGCCCCTAAAGATCATCAAATTTGAGATTCAATTATGTATATAATCTAATTTATAGAATCAAGTTACAATTTATTCCCCTAGTAACAAAGTGATTAGAAAAGAGGTGAATTAACTATAAATAATGAATATAGAGTGGATCCTGGGCATGACATGCACATTGGGATTAGGTGAGGACCACTACGGGCAAGAATACAACCTTTAAGAGGCACGACCTCTAATAGAAAATCATAATCAAGATGGAAAATCTATCAAAATCTCAACTACTATCCCAAATCATTATTGAATTTATGTAACCATCCTAATAGTGGGTTGAGTGTAATGCACAAGTTGAAATATTTTATATATAGATAGCTATGTACTATAAAAATGATCAACATTGTATAAAAAAGCTCTATCAAAATTATAGCATAATCCTTTAATTATTTTAACTATCTTCTTATTTAAGAATGTTGTCCATTATTTTTGGTCTTGAGTTCATGCTTGTGCTATAGAATTGATACTATGATTCATTTTAGAAATGAATGTAGCAACTAAATTGTTCTTCTATTAGTCTAGTGCATTTGAGAGTTCTTTTTATTTTATTTTAATACTCTACTTTATGTGCTTACAACTATAAGGTGATTTCAAAGATTTGTGTGTAGTGTAATATAGGTCTTTGGTGTGTTTACATGTAGTGAATGATTTGTGATTTAATCATTCATACTTGTGTCCTCAAAAGTTTTCCATTGAGTGGTTAAAAGTTTGTGAAATTATTGAACTAGGCACACAATGGTATAACTATGACTTAGCATATTTTAGTTCGTGAAGTATAAACATTCTCATGATTGTCTATCTTCTTTTTTCCCCTCCTTTGCTATCAATTTTATGTTTATTTTGAGACCAAAATACCATTCCCTTGTTTTAGAATCTGGTGAATAGAAACACAATAGCAGTTCAAAACCAAGTCCAAGTTAGTAATATATAATTCCATTTAATTAGCATATTAAGCTTCTGGTGGTAGTAACCACCTCTCTTGGAATTTATTTCAATTATGATATATCATGGAGCCCCATACCTGTAACATGTGACTTGTATTGATCTAGCATCAATCTTAAAATGTGATAATGTTAGTCCCTTATTGCCCCCACTTTTCTCTATGAGCACTTTAATTCATAAGTGTTCTTGGAGAAAGTTTTTGGGGTGAACAACAACTGGCACTAAAAGAAGGGATATTTGTTTCAATTTACTAAAATTTGATGGTTATCCTTATATATTATCCCATCTATTATTTTCTTAATGCAAATAATAACTATCACTATAAAGAGGGCCTTTCAAATTGAAATTTATTATTTTTCTAACCTTTTAAACTGGTACATTTTACAACATGGTGGAACTTACTATTCGAGTGACTTGGTCCTAATATGTCTATAGGATATTGATCATTTAACCATCACAAACACATATATCAACATGAATTGGTAGAGGTAGGCTTAAACAAATTGTTACCCCCACTGATTCATCTTCTCAATCTTCCCCAAATCACCTTTACCCATAACTACCCCTATGGCTTGGATTTCTAGGTTTGTTATAAATGTCCCTGGAGTTGTCCATGATTTACCTAGGAATATAGATAGGTACTTATCAAGAATCACACCTAACATAGGAAGGACTTCTAAATACCACATAATTGATATTGAACTCTTAAATGTTGAGCATAAGGATTTACATGTAGATTATTCCCCTTCACACTTATGGATGTAACCTCAGATTGAATTTTAACCCTACCTAAGGATTATATATTATAAGTTGGGATCATTTCAATAATAATTTAATTACAAAATCTAGATAAGTCATATACCCTAGACTCATTTACCAATAGTTTTCTTGCATTTAAAGAGAACAAAATGAGCCTATTAGGAACTTCAATGCTCATTTCCATAAAATATACACTTGAGTCACAACTCTTTATATACCTAATGCTTAGATAGCCTTAGAAATGTATAAAAATGTATTGTACCCATAAATTGCCATGTTATTGAGAAGGGATCCCTTGGTAGTGGACTTTACTTTAGCTTATATTAAGGCTATAAAAGTTGATAGGTAACTAAACCCATAATATCAAATGAGGGCTCCCATTATTAATGCTTTACCAAATATGCCAGCCTTGATTCTTGTTTTTAATACAAATAGAAACTTTCCCATGTCTCAACCACTAACCATAACTAACCAAATTCTATTGAGACATGTCTTACCCAATCAACATCTAGGTTTTCTTAGTCTAGTAATAAATGAGGTAGTACCACAAGCCCAAAAACAAAATTTATTACCTCATACTATGAATAATGTCCAAAACTTACTATAGGAATCTATTAAGAATGAGTTGGATACCATCTAATGTATGATACAAAGATTGAGTAATTACATTTTGGGCTTGCAAAAGATAAATGGGTAATTATGGTGTTGAGAGATCCAACAAGAACTTCACTTATTAGAGGCAAAATAGAACATACAATCATCCTAATAACCAGACAAAATCCTCGCCCAACAAATTTCTTGAGATAAAAATATGTGAAATAGCTCTCCTGAATTGGTACCATGTGCTTATATAACACAACCCAACATGGGGATCCTGATTGAATTTAATTATATAATGCCTTTGACAAATTCCAAATGGAAATGGAAGAATATGAGGTGGTTCCTAAACATCTAATACAATTAGACCCTCCAGTACAATTATGATGTTGGAAACCATGGAATTTCCTAGCTAAGAAGACAAAAAGAATGAAGAAAGCATTAGTGAGTTTCAATACTTTTAGTAATTCCAATGAAGAAATGGCACCCTTAAGAATAGGATGCAACAACAACCCTCATCACCTCAATGCCTCCCTATGATGGTAAAACACTACCTGATCCTAAGGATACGAATGATCCACCACCTCCAAATCGTAATGAATCCAAAGTCCATGTGAAAAATCAACTAGTCTAGAGAAAATTTATGTACAATATAGTATAAGACATGAATAATATTAAATCTAACATCACATTACCTGAGCTTGCTCAGATAATAGAGAAACATGATATTCTACTATAATCACTTACTAAAAAAACTAACTCAACCAAAGAAAAAGCAATCCCATACCAACATGCTCATTTATAAGAATAACACTATATTTCTTCCCTTTATTTTAACTATTAGACTATTTGGTAAGTACCTAAATAATTTCTTAGTATACTCAGGATATTGAGCCAATGTGATGCCCATAACATTTTATGAAAAACTAGAATTAATCCCTATCAAATTAGATAAATTTATGGTTCAAATAGAGAAGTTTGAGGTTGAGGTAGTTAGTGAACTACTCAATGTACATATGTTTTTGGAATAATAACTTAGGATCCAGTCATTCATAAATTTTAGGTTGCAGAGATTCCTTAAAGCCTACAAGATGCTCCTCAATTAGGATTGGTTAAATTCCTTGAATGAATATATGAATATATATTTATCCCACATGTGGTTTCCTTAGAGAGGAATATCTAATTATATTATAGTAGATAGGGAACCTAGGATGAAGCACATGGTAACTTAATACAATGCAGTCAGTGAGAAAGTGAACCTAGTGTCCTATGACATAGGAATTTATACACTATATACATATCTTTCTAAGGACAAAGTTAAAAATGACCCTGAGTTATGATGTTTATGGTCCATATATGTTTATGGGGCCCATTATAAACAAGGTAGTGGGGCAAGAGTTATACTAATAGACCCATAAAGAAGGAGGCATCTATTATCTTATAGGTTACAATTCCCATGTACTAACAATCTAGCAAAATATAAAGCATTAATACTTGGGCTACAATTTATGTTGAAGCATAAGGCTAAAGAGATGAGAATGTTCAATGACTTTGATTTATTTGTGAACTAAGTTAAGAGAAAATTTTAATGCAAATTATCTTAACTTAGAAAATGCAAACTTAGGGCATGGGATTTAATCAAAATTTTCATTATTTTTAACATTATTCCCATTCCCTAAGAGGAAAACCAAATTTCTAATTTGTTGGAAACTACTACTACTAATTTTACACCTCTAGATGATATATAGTTGTAGGAATTTTATATTGAGTTAGTCCCTTGTTCTTTTATCTTAGACAATGTATAAAATTTCTAGGTCTTTCAAGATGACCAATGTATCATAGAGTTCCTTAGTAATTTAGGGGTGTTTGAGGCTCAAATAATTTATGAATCAAAAAGGGATAATCCTAAGGAGTAACCATTTGACCATGATGGTGCTATGGAGATAAATAAAATAAAATACCAAAAGGGATGATCTCCCTATAAAGGTATTTTGATACTTATATCCCTAGGAACCTAGCTAAAAATTCAAAATATGAGCATGAAGAATGTCAAATCATTAACCTTGACTCCCTAGAAAAGTCCTAAAATGTCAATATTAGTCCTAATTAGACAAACACAGAGGTAGAACAACTTCAAAAGTTGTTTTTGAGATATAAAGACATCATTACCTTAGCCAAATATAATAACCCACACCAAATATAATAACCCACACCATTCCTCTTAAGCCAATTCAAAAACCATTTAGGTAGAGACAAAGGCTTGTGAACCCAATTTTGGAATCAATTATAAATAAATAAGTTTAAAATATTCTCTCAGTTGAGATAATATTTCAAGTTTGACACTTCACCTGGGTATCAAATTTGGTACTTGTTTAAAATAAAAATTCATAACTTAGGTATTGCATGTTGGATAAGCATGCATATGCCTTGGTCAAGGAAGTAAAAGTATTTAGACACTAGATCCTCAAAAACAAAGTGAATGCAATTTTTATAGACCCAACCATCATGATCATGTTGGGGTAGATTGAATTAGGGGAATGTAGAGGTAGATGGATGGATAAACTCTAAGAATATTGATCTTTGAATCATAGTGTACCAAGTCAACCAAACACAAATGCCTCAACCTAATTTTTATGCCCTAGTCAGTCACTATATAGTTTACATAAATCCATCCCTAGATTAATCTTAATGCATAAAAAGGATATTAGATTAAAATCAACTTAATACATGCTAAAAAAATAAGTTATGTATATAAATACTATGAAGGTACATACTTTAGATGCTTATCAGAAGACAAAGCCAAAGAAGTTATGGTTAGATTTCATGAGAAGCAAGGTAGTGGTCTTCTCATAATTAATGTAAATACACATAATATACAACAAGATGGATAATATTGGCCTAACATTTAAAAGGATGTTCATACTCATATTCAATCATGTAATCAATTTCAAACATTTTCCAAGAGAGAAATCCATGCTATAATGCCTTTATAGCCCATTGTGGAGGAAATACATTTTGCACAATGGGGATTAGATTACTATACAAGGTAGAATAAGGTAGCAACAATAAATAATATTACATCTAGGAACTAATCAATTTTTTGGAATAAACATAACTACCCAATTTGGCATGCTAATTTTCTTTGTATATGACAATGGAATTACATTCTAATAATTAGAGCTTACTAAATGGGCTTATGAACATGGTATAATTTTGAGATACTCATCTAACTACTATTGACAAGGGAATGGGTTGACAAAGTCAACCAAAAAAAATCTAATGAATGTAATCAAGAAGTTGGAATAGCATAAACTAAGGGAATGACATTCACTATTGAACTATGCACTTTAGGATGACCTCACTAGATATAAGTATGCTCTAAAAATCTCAATATTCTTGCTAATTTAAGGTTTTTACCCTATATTCCTAATTATTCTCATGTTACCCACCTAAAATTTCATGCTTGAATACATGGGAAGTAATGAGAAGATGAATTCAAGACTAGTGGACATGCTAAAATTAGAATAAGATCAAGAATAAGCCTTACTAAATTTCAACAAGCATCAAAACACTACCAAAAAATGGTTTGATAAGAATGCTAAGGTGAAATGTTTTAGGATTTATGATCTACTTTTTCTATGGGTTAAAGCCCATGAAAATAAAGGCCAACATTACAAGGTTTATCCTCTTTGGATTGGCCCATACAATATATCTTAGATGATGGGATAAAATTATTTTCACCTCAAGGATTTAAAATTAAATGATCTCTTATTTCCTATAAATGGATAGTTCTTGAATCATTACTTCTTGGCTATTCATTATAATGAATTTTTTTAATAAATTATGAGTGACAGGCTGGTGATGTATGTATTAGAGAGATTTAATTTATGTTGTTTTTGTTGAGTGTTTTCTTCTATTAAGTGTTTGATTTTGTTTCTTATTCCTCTGTTTTGTCCCCTTTGGTGTGTCTCATTCCCTACCTCTATTTTAACTTCAACAATTTGTCTTGGCCTTTAATTTTTTAGAAGCCAATCTATGCCTCAATAAAAAACAAGAGTAAAGCAATAGAAAAAGGAAGGTCTTACGAAATAAGTTGATCTCCACCTAAAGTGTGCTAATCACCTCAATGATTAGGAAAAAGATTTGAAAGTGCCAATAAAAATTTGGAGAATAGAAGTTATATTTTAAATTTAATAATTCATAGACTAAAATTAATTTCTCTTGCATCTTTTGAAAAATTCAAAGGTGATTCATAATAGAATAAGTGGATTTAGAATAATTGCATTTTATTGTTAAAAGTTATCATCAAAAACTAAATTTAACATCCTAAGTATTGTGTGAACACTAAGTAAATCTAATATTATCTAAGTATTTAGAGATTTATGAAAATATTTTTACCCATGGCTTGGTTCCCAAACCTCAATATATTGAATAGTAAAACCTATTTTCAAAGATAAAGATGTAAGAATAACTATGTTTAAAATGTCAGATCTAATGTCTGTTCTAAAAGTGTGATTGAGGAAATATCCATCATAGGATTTTCAGCCTGGTTGATTATGGAACAAGGCCTTGAGTGGGACCAGAGACATCTCTATCAAGGTTATATATGCCTGACTGGTATCAAAGTAATGCCCATTCCATTCCCCCTCTAAGACATATGACCTAATAATTCCTTTATAATTTATAATGATTGGTCTGATCTGAATTTCATCTCATGAATTCAAAATACAATTAAAATAATATTTATCGCTTCACACTAATTTAAACTTTTAGGGTTTTACTATGTATATCCTATGTTTATATTAAAGGCTTGAGTTGTATAAATTAGTTAAATAATATGTAATAATTAAGTATTAATTTTTTTATAGATTTTGACCTCTTTTAAATTTCTAAAATTGGTAATAAATAGGATTAAATACAAACTTATCTAGAAAGTGACTACCACAGATGATTTGGGTTTTGAAAATTGGGTTTTGAATAGTTCTAAGTGTCATCAATAGGATTCTATGATCTATTTGCTCACTGGATAGTAGTAACCTACCTAGATAGTAGTACTATGTTATTGTAGTATCCTCAAAATGACATTAATTTCCTATTTATAGGATTATTTCTATATTTTGGGAACACTTGCACTTGTGTTTTAGGTCCCATTTTTACGTGCATAAAATCCAAAATTCTATGTTGTGCTTGGAAAACCTGATTTAGTGTGCAAACCCTAATCCTTATTATAAGTATGGCATGAGCAGTAATTATGTGTTCATTAATAGGATAGGTTGGACATCCTCAACACCCCAATGTGAATAGGGTTTCCTACATACCAATACTCTAAAGAGGGATTAAGCCTGATATATTTCTCCCACTTAGTGTTTGATGTAAGTGGGATTGAATGCTAGAATGAGAGTAGAATTAGATGCCTTGATATGATTGAGATTTAAAATCTTTATAATCTAGGTTTAGGGATACTTTAGATGGTAGTATGCAAAAGTAGGGTAGAATAGGGATCATATACCTTAATTTTTCTTAAATTGTCTTTTTTTAATAGGATTTTACATTTATTTTTGATATAGTGAATAAAGATCATATTGACTTGTGTTTATAGAGATATATAACTTATGTAGATAATAAAATGTGATTAGGATAACCTTAGGAGGGGCACATGTTTGAAAAAGTATCCATTCAGGAGAGTTAGGGTTAATGACATTAGAGCCCAGTTGGGGATACTAGTGCCATGTGGCTGTAGTATCTCAAATATGGTGTTAATGTCCACTTGGAAGACTACTAGGCAAACTGGGTTGGGATCTGAGAAAGCTATCCTAGGACTATGTTTGAGTTGACTGTAAGTGTCTATGGTTTGCATAACCAATGAAAAAGTGTGGAAAAGGCTCTAGGATAAGTCTAGGGATAAGATGGGAATAGGATATTTCAAGTGATAATATTAATATCTAAATACCAATTTTAGGTGATTACATTTGTCCCCCTTTATGATAGAAATATAATAAAGCTAAATGACTAGTATAAAGGAAAAATAAGTGTACCTAGAATTACCTTGGAAGTGAAGCCCATGTAGCTATGTCTAAGTATATTAATCTAGGTTTTCATAGGTGAAACATGATCCAAAGCAAGGTCCTACAATGGAACATGCAGAAATAAATTCTTACTTAAGAAATGCTCAAAAGAAAAAGACTATGATGAAATAAAGTAACTAAGTAAATTTGAGTAAACAGAGAGGAAAGGAATGAATACACCTCATTGGGTATGTGAACCAATGCATAAACCTAGTGAAAACTTGTGTGTGTAAGTGTACACAATGATCATATGATTGAATAAATTAGATCGAGTTAATGTCTTACTCAATCCTCATATGAGTGACTCAAGAACTCATCTAGTTTTGAATCCATCATTACCCACCCTTGCTCAGTAGATCATGATCTATGAATAGATTGGATAAGACTATAAGTGTGTCTAACCCTCTCATGTGGGTGACTCAACAACTCAAGTAGACCAAGACTCCATCATTTCCCACCTATGTGAAGTAGATGCATCTATAACTAAATTGTATAAAGTGGTGAAAGTATCTCACTGAGTAAATCTAACTTTGTATGTCAGATCTATGGCCATTTGGGTATATTAGGTAGCTTTGGTCCACTTGGGAATGAAAACCACTACAAATGGAGTCAAGCATGAATTTGGTGACAGCTTATAATGTGATAGTAAGTGTATATAATATAGATAATGATATGGAGTTTTCCATTCCATTTGATCAAACTGTTTATAGCTAAGTATATGGAAACTATGTGCCGTACACATGCCCCTAATCTGGTATCTCAGTATACTAAATCTAAAATAAGTATGTAATAACTGAATCTATGTAACTGAATTTAATGTGGGAGTTATCATGACACATATGATGCCCCAAAATCTAAGCAACTATTATGAATCTAAGCTGTAACAAATGTATCTAAGAAAAATTTGAACATAACTATCAAACTTGTGACTGTACTGTACAAATCTATACTATACTTGGTGTACTATTTTGAATAATCTAGACTATCCTGAAGTTGGGGATATTGGAAAATAGTGACCTATAGTTTTAGTGTTGTAATTTAGGTGCTAAAGTCTGTATGGTTTGAAATCTAGGTGATCTAAATTATTTTTTGAGTCTCTTTTTTCCTTATGTTTGCCCTATGTCTGATTTCTAAAAGTGAGCTTGTGTGCTGAAATTTATCTATGAATAATAAATTAGGAGCTTGATATCTGTGACAAACCCCTATTAATTCCCCCTCTTTTGATGGTAGTTATGAAACTTATGTAATAATTATCCTCAAAATAAATATCTCTATAAAATGTGTTAGCTGGATCATGTGCATGATATGCCAATACAATATACAAACATAACATCAAAATGTAAATTAATCTAAGCATAACTAGGTAATGTAAGATGTATGTTGTAATCTAGCATTGCACAAGGGTGTCAAGATAGATGTAAATCAATGTGTATAGAAACAAATCTAAGTAAGGACCTAGGGGATAGGGCATGATGCCCATCATGAAACCTAAGTAGGAAAGGTAGATGCATGAGATCCCTCATGGCATCAAAAATTGGTGTGGGTGTACCAAGAAAGTACAAGTGTCATGGTGTATAAGCATACAAGGAAGCATATATACAAGAATATGAAGCACACAAAGGTAGGCCAAGGGGCCACAATATAAGGGACATATGCAAATGTCATTAAATCTAAGAATGAAGACATAAAAAAAACATGTTCAAATGTCCACATATGCAAGAAACAATAAATTTGGCTTAGATCCACATAAGGCATGTTCAAATGTATGCATATTAAGGTAGGAAAACACAAACAAGGGACATGGGCACATATCCAAGGCACACAAATAGAGAAGTGGTATAGAAATAAAGAGTAATAACATATTCATATGCCCTATAATATGAAATAAGCATAGGACCATAATCAAGTCTAATCTAGTAAAAACTAGAAATGAAAACATGTATAACTATGTAGTACAAATCTATGTAGATTCTAAGGTGCATATATACTTAGTCTAACTAGTGATAGTTGGAAAAAAATATGAGAAATGAGTATCAATGATCAATATCAAGATGTATCAATGTGTAAATTAGAATTTATAGTATGTAAATATAGAATTTGATAGTAGTAACTATGTATGAGATGCCCCTAAGTGGGTAGATGTATTAAATGTATAAACCTAAATTAATGTATATGCCCCTAGTGGGGAGATGATAGCTAGTCTAGATCAGTGTAATGGACTAGAGTCCTATCCTAAATCTGTAAGTACTCAATAAGAACAAGTGAATCATATGTGTATGATAAAACTCACTAGACTAGGATAACTAAAAATATGCAATATCTGGCAAGTAGTAGAAATGTAAACATAGCAATGCATATAATTTGTAAATTATGTACTTTTGAAATATTTGCATGTTTTTGTATTTTGACATGTTATATTATTTTTTTTATTTTTTGGATATAAGCTATGTAAAATCAAATGAAAATGAACTATGTATAAGGAGAAAGAGATATAAGTATGTATAAGGTTAGGAACCATACTAAACAATCAGTCTCATATGAGACTCACTATCATAATGATTTATGTTGAATAAGGGAATTGTGTTTGTGTGTGTAGTGTAAAAGGGCAACTACAAGTCCATAATCTATTGTGTTATATAATCTAAGTTTTAAACTACCTATGTAGTGATGATATGATGTTGTGGCACTGATTGTGATGCCCTATTATTTGTATGGGTCTTAGGGACCCATCTGATAAAAGAAGAATTTGTAGGTGATGTAGGTTCCCTATGATAAGAACCCTTAGAACCTAATAAAACTAATCTCAAAATCAAATAAGTAGAAGAAGGTCCTTTAGAATTTGTGACATATCTCTAATGTCGGGGCATATTTAGTAATGGTATCCATGGTAGAGTATGTGTACATGTAGATACCATAGGAATAGATCTAGCCTACACCGATGACTCTATTAAACACTATGATGTATGCATAGGGTATGTAATCTTTACTATAAATGATAATTTTTTAATAACTGGTAATGGTGTTGGAACTATAATTAGTGTTTGTGTTATAGTTGTAGTTGGAAACTATAATAGAACTTCCTATGAGATGGGTAGTGTGCACCAAATTTAGGATTCAAATAAAATATTGTCAAAGAGATAATGAAAACCTAAAGATAATGACACTAATAAGAAGGGATAGAAAATGTAAATTAGAATGTAGTGTGCATGCTTACCATCATGCTTGCCATTGTAGTGTTCATGCTTACCATCATTTTCCAACTCCAATTATCTATTATATGTGAATGTTTAATTCCTACCCCACCTAACCACCTAATAGCCTATCCCTTAGGTATTCCTACATCTCTAGGAATCCTAATCCTATTATTTAAATCCCTAAACAAAACTATTATCCACTAAACCTACCCTTAATCCCACTTGCTAATTAAAAATTCTAAAATAATCTACCTACCCACCCACCACCCTACACCAACCTTTCTTAATCCCCTAAAACCCTATGAAGAGATCTCTAGAAAAGAGAATTCTAGAGGATGAGGGCTAAAATGGAGAGATTTCTAAAATTATCTAATTCTAGAGATCTCTTCATAGGGTTTTAGGGGTTTAAGAAAGGTTGGTGTAGGGTGGTGGGTGGGTAGGTAGATTATTTTATAGTTTTTTATTGTCAAGTGGGATTAGGGGTAGGTTTAGTGGATAATAGTTTTTGTTTAGGGATTTAAATAATAGGATTAGGATTCCTAGGGATGTAAGAATACCTAGGGGATAGGCTATTAGGTGGTTAGGTGGGGTAATGGGAATTAAACATTCCCATATAATAGATAATTGGAGTTGGATTAAGATAATGTTAGATTAGAGGGAATTAATGAAATAATGGGATGGACTAAGGTTAGTGAAATATAGATTAATGGAAGGGGAATTAGTGTTGACTAATAGGAATATTAGTTGGATTTAATGGAGTGAGAAATTTTAGGTGTATACATTATTCCCCTCTTTAAAAGGGCATTGTGATTGGATGAAGCAGAAGGAGTAATGGTATTTCAAAGAAAAACCATATCATGGGTGATTGTTAGTAGCTGATATTAAGGGATATAATGCCCCCTTGAGGGGACATGTGGGGAAGGATGAGCTAAATGGCAAATTGAAAGAAGAAACATGGGTTGGGATGCCAGATGTGGGATAGAAGATTAAGAGGATGAGGTTGACATGAGTGTTGAGATATAAATTGATATCAATGCCCCTAACAAAGACACATGCATAGGGAATAGAGGTGATGGATGTCATATTTGTAGATGTATCCCAATAAAAGACACCTACATAGGAATTGACTATAGCATGGTGATGATATGATAAAAGGCCACAATATTTAGATGTATATTGAGTAAGGACATATGCAAGGGAGAGCTATATGCCAATATAAAATTATTGGATAAGATACGATAGGCTAAAATTGATCAATATGATGATGATGATGATGATGATGAAAATAAAGAGTAAGGGATTATGATCAGGTGACTAAATGATTAGGATGATGCCCTAAGTAAATGAGTATGCAAGAGAGTGATAGGGGTCAGATGGGATTAGAGAGGATAAGAATCTAGGTTGGATTAGGTGGATGGGAAGGTTGGCTAGGAGAGGGGGGTTTGATATAGGCAAATGGTGAGTTTGGGAGGTCATTTACATTATTTATTTATGGAGATCTAGATCTCAAGCTGAGAACTATAGACTGCATTCCTTGATCTTCATATCATGATGAGTGAGTTTGAAGGTATCAATGAGAGCTTGAGGTAGGACCACCGATGAGTGTATCTCTCATTCTCTATTTTTTGTTGATTATTTTGATCTTTTTAGGGTACAAACCAATTAGGGTATCATGGACTTACAATCCCATGACTATGAATTTTGCTTGTATTCATGGTATTGTAGACATAAGTAGCAGGATTAGGGTAGAAAATAGCAATATTTCAATCCTACATAGGGAGAGTAGTAGGATTGCAATCCTACTACTCCCACAACTCTTCTAGTAGTGGGATTGTAATCCTACTACTAAGGAATCATGGGATTATAATCCCATGAGAGGGGTGTAGTTGTATTACATTCATGTTACTATGGAATCATGGGATTTCAACCTTGCTACTAGGGAATTGTGGGATTACAATCCTACAAGAAGGGAGTAACAGTACTGCAATACCACTATTAGGGTTTGATTAGAAAGATTAGCATGGCCATGATATAGGATAGGTGGGAAAATATACTAGGGAGGACTGGTTAGGGAGTAGATGTCTTTGGTCAAGGAACTTAGTGAAGTGGGTATGATAATGGTAGGATGAGGTAAATAGGAAAAATGGGGGAGATGAATGGAATGATTATGTGTTCATGATGTAGGAGAACTTAGGCATACTAGCATATTAATCAAGGCACCTAGAGGTACTACATGAGATGTTGTATGTGATAGATGTAGAGTATGGGGTTTTGGAGCTGATAGGGCTTCATGATGTCGTAACCATGCCATTAATATAGATTGACTGAGCATTGATCATGGTACTGGTGGAGTGATGGCACTCAGAGACTAGTTCATTTAATTTTGTGATTAGGGTGATGACTATTACCTTGGAAAATGTTTGTAGGATTTTTAATTTGCTAATGACTAGTGCTAGGATCTATTATAGGTCATGGATGGTGATATATATATTGCAAAAGTTGGGTGGTAGTCTATAAATCTAGGTGCATGATAGATCGATTGACCTCGATCAATGTCAATGAGATGGGTCATTAGATAGACTGAGCCTAGTGGTTATGTCTCTTATATCTAGTATTCTACTATTGCATAAGAGTGGGAGATGGTTTCATCTTAGATTAGGAGAGGGGGTGGTAGACATGGTTTATGATCAATGAGTATTTGCATGGGGACCTATTGTCTTGGCTCACTTATATAGGGAATTACATCTTGGTGCATACATGGATGTCCAAAGCTTTGGGACATCATTTTTTAAATAGATATAGAGCTAAGAGCACATTGTAATTTAGTGGCCATTTAGGGTTTTTATTGATTTAGATCTAGGATAGGTGATAGTATGTTGATGGCATGTGGTAATAGGTGTGGTGTACAATCATGTAGGGGATTTGTTCTTTTATAGGGAGGCATTTGATAGCTTATAGCCTAAGTAGATTACTTGGATGCCATACTAAGGCATTGCATTTAGGTGGGGGGATGAGGTATGTACTCAGTTCATGCTGACCCCTTGCTATATCAATGGGAGACAGGATTATGTGGTTAAGAGATATAGACTAGATCAGGTCCATTACTAATTTGATTTTGTTAAGGATGTGCCTGATCTTGAGTATATTTTTGCATTAAGTGTGTGGGAGATGACACATTGGGGGAGGCTAGTGGCAAGATTGGATGATGTCTTTGATTATCAAAATTTAGCACCATTCTAATGGGATTTTGTGATAGATATACTAGATCTAGGCGTCACAATTGATTATTAGGTGTGGTGGTAAGGATGAGTATCGAGGTAGTTGACTTGGCCTATTATGATGATGAGAAGGGTAGTATGAAGGGTTATAAGAGCATGATATCACATTCAAGAGTGGGCACAATAGTGAATATAGGGACCAACCTAAGACATGATGGATATTGATGTAAGGGGTGATGAGCAGGGATAAGGTCTAGATTAGTTAGTGGTATAGGCACCTTAGATTCCTAGGCAACCATCTAGAAGAGTAGGACATCTTAGGCACCATTGATTACTAGGTATCCATCTAGAGGAGTAGGACCATCTCAGGCACCATAGATTCCCAAGAATCCATCTAGAGGAGTGGGACCATCTTAGGCACCATAGATTCCTAGATAACCATATAGAGGAGTAGGACCATCTCACCCTAGCTTATCTATTGATGATGAGGCATTGATTTATAGATTATAGGTAGATCTCAAATCTCAAGTGGTGGATATTATGGGTATTAGTTAAGAGTGAGACTAGATTCATGCACAGTTATAGGCCATGAGGGCACATGAAGATGGGAAACTAACCTAGGTATAGGGATAGATTGTTGGCTTATAGGTGTAGGTGATTCAATGAGAGAGTGAGTTATCCTAGTTATGGGTAGAGATAGGAGGTTTAAAGAGTTAGATACATCAACAAGATACCTATCTTGAGTAGGTACAATCATAGGTTATGACTTTACAAGGATAGGTGGATGTGTCCCCAAGATAGCTAGTGTCACTTCATGGATATATTTAGTATTTGTAGGGGGAGCGAGCTATGGCTAAGAGGGCTTGGGATGTTATAGGTGTAGGCCTTTAGGGATATGGGATGATGGACCAAATCATGCTAGTAATGTGGGAGGGTTAGTATTATCAGACTCTTTATGAGGTAGTAGTACCTTTAGAGCATAGGGCAAGATCTTTTTAGGCGAGCTAGTCATCAATGAGATAACCCTCTAAGAGTAGAGGGTTAAAGCCACTACCATCAACTCAACCATGATGGATAGTTTTGTGATGTTCATATGAGGACATTATTTTATATATTATATAGGAGACCTTAAACACACACACACACACACACACACACACACACACACACACAAACACACACACACACACACACACACACACACACACACACACACACACACACACACACACACACACACATGATGATTATGATGATGATGACTCACTCTTTTCAAATTCATGTGTTGTGATGGTTATGTAATTTATGTGATTGCATGATGACTCATGATGATTATGTTCTTTATGTTTATGATGATGATGATCTCCTGTTTGTAATTATTTATGGTGATGTATATTATGATTTCAAGATTATGTTTTCATCTTTTATGTTAGTTTATGGTAAATGTAATGTGATGATGATGTGATTATGAGATATTTATTTTGATGGTGTTTATGGCCCATTGATATGATGAGATTGAGTTTTTTTTATTTTGTGTTATGATAATGTGAGATGGGATATATTAGTTATGATGTCTCATTGTGATTTTTAATGGATATATTATTGATTATGATGATGAATATGGTGATGTAATTGATTTATTTACAATGTTATGCTATTATATGATATGGACCATGTGATGAGTGATGTGCATATTTTTGTGATTTTTGTTAGGATATATATGATTGTGATGGGTGCATATGATGGGATTTTGTTAATTAATGTTTGTATAATGGATATGGCTCCTATTTCATGAAGTTTTTTTATGGTTTGGCACTCTTGCATCATTATAGTGAAGGACTATGGGATGAAGATAGATAGGAAAGTTTTGGTTTATGGTTTTTAGGGGGATATGGATTGGGATCTATTGGTAGGATTAAGTCTTGGGAATATTATCAAGAAAATATGTAATCCATGTATATGTTTCATCTTTATGAGATATGTGGATGGTATTGATAAGGCCATGACATTTATATTAAAGATACATAGCGGGAACTCTATTTAAAATGAGATGAACCATTTGTAAGTATTTACTTCAACGGTCAACCCTTGCCATCCTTGTTCCCAAAATATAAAAACATATAAAAATTAAACTAATAAAAAAGACAAAATTTCATCATTTTTACATCAATACAATAATCACACAAAACATACACACATGCATAACAAAAGACATTCACAATTCTTCTAGATGGTTACGAGATGGGGATGGAGGCCAAGGGTTGGGATGATGAAGATATGGGAGTGATAGTGGCCGAGCTATCCTTGGGCATGAAAATGTGACCAAGTGTTGCCTACATAGTCTAAGAGACCTCAAGCTGATGTAATTCTGGGTAATAGATGATGATGAGGATTAGTAGTTAGAAAGTGATGATGATGATGATGACGATGATGATGATGATGATGATGATGATGATGATGGTGACTAGGATTAATGGATGATAATGATGTAGTGATAAATAACTAATTGTAGGTGATATGGGAACATGTGCATATGGACAAGGTTTGAATCACAAAGCCAAAAATAAAGTGGCATGGACTATCGTGTTAAGAATTAGAGTCATAGTAACCCCTATATTCTGTTGACCTTTGTTAATGATAATGGGAGTGTATGGCATCATAGATGTCAAGGATTTGACATGATATAGATGAGGCTAATAGGATACATTTATGTCATAGGAATCTTGGCTAAAATATTAGATATAGATTGATGGGGTGATAGAAGATCTTGGGGATATGGATAATGTCTCCAAGGATAAGTAGATGATTTGAGAAGATTTCTCTAATAAATGCCCTAGAAGTAGCCCTTTCTACTTTTGTGATAAAAGACACATGACTCCTTGTTATAGATTCCCACTTAGGTATAAAAAGGACAAGCTATCCTTACCATGGTGCCATGAATTGGTTTGCACCATGGTACTTGCCCAAGGCACCAGTGAGCTAGTTTTCACCATTGAACAATTTTTTTTATATAGATGGATGGGATGGATGGGTCCTATAGATGAAGGATATAGGGACTAGGCATAAAACATCTTGAGGTGCATGATGTTCATAGTATAATCAAATTATTCTTCCTCAATCATGGCCAACTCATATGTTCCAAAGCTAAATTTGGCAACAATGATGTATGGACCCAAATAATTAGCTTTGAAGTTTCCTTTCTTGTCTCTTTATACATTAATGTTATTCTAATTTTCCTTGAGGACCAAGTCACCTACTTCAAACTCCTAAGCCTGAATCTTATTGTGGTATTATTTATTGAGCTTATTTTGATACACCCATAGGTGATTTAGGGCTTTCTACCATTTTTTGTTGAGGAGTTCCAACTCTTATAGGCACTCTTGTTGGTGATTATGGTCAATAATTATGCCTCATAATGAGAGAAAAAGAGATGAGAGCTCTACTTCGATGGGTAATATTGCTTCAAATCCATATACTAAGGCATAGATGGTTACCCCTATGGGTGTTTAGACATTAGTACGATATGCCCATAATGCTAGATATAATTGAATATGCTAATCACAACTGGATTGATTGACTATCTTTTTAGGATTTTGATTAGGGTCTTATTGGTTGATTTTGCTTATTCATTGCCTTGGGGATAATATGGGGAAGATAAATGTTGCATGATTTGGCACTTTAGATAAAGGGCCTCAACATCTTGATTCTTTAAAGACTTGCCATTGTTTGAGATAATATTGGTAGGAATGCCAAATCAGCAAATGATTTGATTAAGAATAAATTTAGATATTTGGAGGCTAGTTGTGTAATTCAATGGCATGACTTTTACCCAATTTGTAAAATATTTTATAGCTATGATAATAAACTTATGCCCATCTGGGAAATAGGATTAATCTTTTTGATTAGATCAAGGCCCCATATATAAAATGGCCATGAGCTCATGATAGGATGCAAATCTTGTGCTGGTGCATGGATAAGGTTTCCATGCCTTTGACATGCTTCACATTTCTACACATATTGACAAGCATCATGTTCCATGGTTATCCAATAGTATCCAACTCTGAGGATCTTCTTAGCTAAGGCCATCCCATTTATGTGCCCTCCACAAATGCCAACATGGACCTCATTGACCATTTGAGATACCTCTTCTAAGGTTAGATACCTTAACAAGGTTCCATCATAACCCCTTCAATAGAGCATTATTCTTAGAATTTTATATTGGGTGGATTGATGGAGAAAATATCTTCATTGATGGTGAGTAAGTTTAGGAGGTAAGATGTTTTCATATAGGTATTGGTAGATGGCATGATACCAAGGAAGACTAGGATTATTAATGGTACAAATGTGTGTAAGAGCCAAAGAATGATGAGCTAGGGTGATAAATTGTTAAATCAAAAAAATTCCCTATAAGACTCCTTTAGGGAGATCAATGAGGGATCTTAAGGTGGCCATAAAGTCATCTACCTTGTTATTAGCTCACAACACTTGCTCAAATGTGATATTTTGAAAACTAGTTTTTAATTGGTAAACTAGTTGTTTGTACAGGAGCAACTTCTCATCCTATGTTTAAAACTCTTCATTTACATATTTTATGATTAATTTAGAGTCCTTGAATACTTGTAAATTATAGATGTTCCACTGTATGGCAAGATAAAGTCCTACTATAAGGGCCTCATATTCTGAGATATTATTGGTACAAGGGAATGCAAGACAAAAATACTTAAGAATGAGATCACCTTGTGGGGTAATTAGAAAACTTCCTACCCCTAATCCATGAGTGGTGAATGAGCCATAAAAATATAATTTCCATATTTCAACCTATGAGATGCTCATAATGGATTCATCCAAAAAGGGAGAGGTAAGTGGCTTAGCCACTTCTAGTGGAGCTTTTATCAGTTGATCTATGATGACCTATCTTTTGATTGCTTTCTAATGGACATATTTAAATCAAAATCACTAAGCAACCTGATACATTTTTCCACATGACCTATTAGTGTTACTTTGGATAGGAGATAATTTAAAGGATCTATCTTTTTAATTAGGTGTACTTGATTGTTGAGTATATAATGCCAGATTTTTTGGGAGGTAAAGACCATAGCTAAATATGCCCATTCAACTAGTGTATAGTTTAAATCATATGCTATTAAGGTATGACTAAGATAATAAATGGCTCATTCCTTTCCCTAATCATTATGTTGTGTGAGTAAGGCTCTAATGACATAGGGAGTGGTAGATATATATATAAATAATGGTTTTCCTAGAATTGGTGGAGACAAGATAGGTGGATTTGATAAGTATTGCATAATATTCTCAAAAGCCTTCTAACAATTTTCACCCCACTAATAGGTTTCTCCTTTCTTAAGAAATTGATTTAATGGATGACACTTATCGGTGAGCTATGAGATAAAATTCCTAATAGCCTGGAGCTTACCTTAAAGACTACGAAGTTGTTTAAGTGTTTGGGGACATGGCATCTTAGTGGTTGCTCAAAATTTTGTTGGATATACCTTGATACCTCTCCTAGAGATAATGAACCCTAGAAATTTTCTTGATATTACACCAAAGATATAATTTTTGGGGTTCAAGCATACCTTGTATTCTCTTAGTCTTTCAAAAATATTATGAAGGACTACACGATGCTCAAATTGTGAGTGAGACTTTCTCAGGATATCATAAACATAATATTCCACAATATCATGCATCATGTCATAAAAGTTAACAGTAATTGCCCATTGATATGTTTCCCCTATGATATTTAGGCCAAAAGGCATGACTTGATATCAAAATGTGCCCCATGGGGTGATAAATGTTATTTTATGCTAGTTTTTGGGAGTGATTTTGATTTGGTTGTATCCTGAAAAGCCATCCATGAGAGACAACATCTCCTAAGTAGTAGTTGAATATATAATCATATCAATATTAGGAAGTGTAAAATCATCTTTGGGGCATGCCTTATTGATGTCATAGAAATTAGTGCATATCTAAATCCCACCATGTGGTTTTGAGATAGGGACTATATTAGATATTTAAATCGAATAGTCAATACGATGAATGAATCCTACATCCAAGAATTTTTGCAATTATTACTTAACTAAAAATAACACCTCTGGATGCATCTTTCACAATTTTTTCTTGACTGGTTTAGCATTAGGATGGATATTAAGATGATGGAATACTAGTGAAGGATCCAATCCAAGCATATCTTCATAACTCTAGGCAAAGACATCAATAAATTCACTGAGCAAGGAAGTGAGAGTTTCACACTCTAATTACATTAGAGATGCCCCCAATTTCATGATCTTTGGTTTTTTTTAGTTCCAATATTTATTTCAATGACTTATTTAATGTGTGAGGGAGATTTTTCTAATAGATAAGGGGGTATTTGATTTTTGACATGTCAAAGGTGGTAATTCTTGGCAGCTTGGTATCAATATCTAGATAATCTTTTGACTAAATGGGACTTTCTAGAATATTATCAAGTTCTATAGAAGATTACCCTTTTATTTTAGATGTTTCATCATCACTTCATGCACTTAGCGACTCTTGTTCTCCAAAATATGTTGATTCACATAGATTGATTAAGAATCTTTTCTTGTGGTCTCCAAATGGCTTGACAGTCCTTGACCTCAAGTATTCAAGATTAGATTCATCATTTTGAAATGTGTCAAAGGTGGGATCCTATTTGGCATCCCAGTCTATGAGGGAGGGATAATGGAGAGAGATGTTAATGGTGAAGATGGAGGTGTCAGAAAAGAGGTTAGTAGTATCCAGCTCTTCAAATTGACTACGAATAGACTTTGTTTCAGTATCCTCATTGGGGAGAGTTTACTCTTTGGTCAAGATAGAATCAACAATGACATTAAGAGGGTCATTACCATATGGTTTGTACCATCGACCATAATATGATGTGTTATCTTGAACATCAATAGGTTCTATCTGACCCTGCTCTTTCCTACCTAGTCCCTTTCTTTTATAGTTCATATTTTCCATCATGTGATAGATAATAGGATATTTTTACTTTGGTGATATGAAGGTATCATCATCAGGTAAGAGCCATGAATCATTACCATCTTTAATGTGTTCATCTGATAAAAATCTTTCACTTTCAAAAGTCATGAGCCCAAATTGATACTTAATGGTCTGAACTTCCTTCATCATGGGGACTCGTAGCTTTGGGGAGATAATGGGAGATGTCCAATGTAAAGGGTTTTGTACTCATATTCACCACAATCCATGGATGTGATTTTTAACTTGGTAAGATTAGGTATTGGGGTAGATGTGGTGGTAAATTGATTAAGAGAGACATATTTGGTAGCTATAAGATTGAGGATGGAATTCTTAGTGCTTCGAGATAATGATGGAGAAGGGGTTTGATCCATTTTATGGTTGTGCTGGTCAATAATCCTTGGGATGGTTACTTCCATCCCTGAATGGGGGAACTTAAGGCACTAATGAAGAGTGGATGGGATAGTGTTCATTTTGTGAATCCAAGGTCTCCCAAGAAGCATATTATATGACAAGTCCACATTGACCACATGCACCAATGTTTGATGGACTATAAGCCCCACAATGATGAGAAGATAAATAGACCTAGTGGATGGCCACTCATTATCATCATATGCTTTGATCATGATGAGATTAGGCCCCAAAAATGATTTAGAGTACCCCAAATTTTTCAAAAAGTTTATATTACATAGGCTAAGCACTGATTATCCATTTATAAGGACACATGAGACATAATGATGGGCAATGGAAACCTCAATGTACAGTGAGTAGTTATGATCAGGGTCAGTTGGTGGTAGATATCGAGTGTTTAAGGTGAGTTATGGGGAGGGGGATAAATGAGCCACTAGCACTTGAAACTAATTGGCATCCAAGTTGCTAGGTACCTATAGGTCATTAAGCACTTGATTTAATATTTCCTTGTGCAAATTGGATGTTTTTAGAAGTTCCATAAGGTAAATCTGGGTAGGAGTCTTTTCTAATTGTTGAATAATGTCATATGACTTATCAATCTTATTTATGGCTTTGTTATAGGTATTCCCCCTTGGTATAATGGAATAATTAGATGGTTGTTGGGATGGTGTTATTTGTATGGTGATTTTATTTCACCTAGTTGTAATAGTACACTAAGAGGTGGCTAAATTTATTTTCAAAACTGGATAAGGAGGTTCTTCAAAGGTGAAAATTTGGTGAAACTTGATGGTATTAATATAATGATACGACACATTATGATAATCAGTACAATTAGAAGAGGATGCCTAACCTTGGTCCCTTAGGGGTCACTAGTTCCTTTGTTTATGCTTTTGAAGAGGATCTTTATAAATTACCAATTGTCTATTGCCTGATTGAGTAGGAGTGAACTCTCCTTCCAACTCGATGTCACCTCTTTCAATCAAATCTTATACATAATGTTTGAATTGAATATAATTATGAGTGTCATGGCCCTTTAATCTATGGAATTTATAGTATTCATCATCATGATACCAATCTAGTTTGGATTAGTGATCATTGATAGGTTGAATCTCAGGCAAATTAATTATATTGGCTATAATCAACTACTCTAATATAATTGCCAAAGGGATACCCAGACTTGTAAGAGGTCACCTTCTTATATGGGGTCTTGGCTTTCCCCTAGGAACCTTGATAGAAGAGACATGTGATTATGGTGGGAGCCCCTTTCTCTAAATATTTTGGACATGTTGCTCTTGCAGTTTAGAATTTTTTACCCCATCTCTAATAACATTCTTATTTTTGTTAGACTTTTGGCTTATTTGAGAATGAGGTTCTTGAATTGGCAATGTTCCCATTATGAGAGAATGGCTTAATGGTTCCTTTTTCTATGAGGGCCTTTTCAATATACATCCCCTTTTATATAATCTCATCAAAATATTTTGCACATTGTATCTTTAACTAATACTTCAACTCTATATTGAGATTGTCCACAAATATTTTTACCATCTGTTTCTTGGGTATGGTGCATCTTAATCTACTTACCAATCTGCACCACTGTTATAAGAAATAAACCATATTTTGACCATCTCTTTGTTTTGTGTTATAGAGATTAATAATAGACACATCATGTTATATGTTGAAGGAGAAATGTCTAAAAAATTGTTTTGTCAATTCCCCAAATTTTGAGATTGACTCTTTAGGAAGATGCATGAACCAATCTAATGCTGGTCCTATCAAAATTTTAGGAAACAACCTTAATAGGTGGGCATATTCTTGTGATACTTCATGGTGAGAAATGAATAATTCTTTCACGTGATCCCTTAGGTCTCCCTTTCCCCTATATTTCTCAAAATTTGGAATCTTAAAGTGCAAAGGGAATGGAACCTATAGTATACTACTGTCCAAAGGTAATGAACCAAAATCCTCATATTTGTATATGAGGGCCTATGATTTGAGGTCAACTTGTTTGAGGTTTTCTTTCATCATCTTCCATTCTCAGGTAAAGGTAGGATCCCAAAGAGGATTGACTATTTAGTTTTGACTTCCTTGCTGGATATGGGTATGATGGTTGTTATGAGTGGTATGATTGATATGAATGTTATTGTTATTTTCATGTTGAGCTTTGAGGAGAAGTTTAATTTGTTGTGTGATTTGGTCTAAGCAATCCTCAATGGTATTTTATCTCCTATTAGCCTCAGCATGTCAATTAATAAGGGGTGGTTGTAGGTAACCTTCATCTAGGAATCCATGGTCCACTTCTTGGTGATCATTGTGTCATGGGGTTATTGGACGGTTTACATTATTTAGGTGGGTGCTCCTAATTTCCATATTTTGATTATATTATTCTAGGATCTGATGGATACCTTCATTATTAAGAAGGTTATGAAGAGGGTTGGTCTTGTCATTTTCCTCCCATGGTGTAGGGATGTCACTGTGGAAGTCCTCATATTCCTAATTTGGGTCCATGAGTTGCCCCCTAGTATGGTCTTCTTGATTGGAACCTTGTCCTTGGTGGAATTGGGCTCTAGTTTGGATAACCACAATGAAATAAGATGAGGTGGGGATGAGGTGATATTTAAGGTTGTTTGAATATTAAAATTTAGTTCAAAAGATGAGACTACTAGTGGTCAAGAGAAAATTTTGATGGATAGGATAACTAGAAATTATCAAGAGAACAATAGTTATTTTAAGAGGTCAAACTAGCAAGGATGATGATTGGATTAAATATCTTTGTCAACTAGCAAGTGGATAACTTGATGGGTGCTAGAGACAAAAGTCACTTGATATGGATAAAAGATAATGATGGGTGATATCTTGATGTCTTATAAGGCTATGTTCAATTATAATTTCAAGTTGGGATGATGATGTGTAGAAAGGATAATGACCACCAATAGTTTGATATTTTGTCTTCAACCAAATAGTCAAAGGAGGAATGAGGATGTGATGTGATTAAGAAGGTGTATGGACAAGGACCACTAATAAATATGGTTGGATAAGAATGATGTAGGTGTGATTAGGGAATTGGAAAAACAATATGTGGGTCGAAGATGAGGGTGACAGAAGTGGATATGGACTAGGGACTAGGTGTTAATGATGGGTAATAAAGGACACTTTATTAGATCATAAGGATGGGAATTTATCTTTGTGAGTGACAACCAAGTGATACTAGGATATGGAATGGGTCAAGATGTAGATGATGATTATATGGGGGATGTGGATGTCTAAGTACAAAGGGTGATGCCAATAAAAATGATATGGGAATGGTCAAGACTATGGTGTGATTAGTGGATAAGGTAAGGTTAAAGTGAGGTGTGATTGATTATGGATGAGGTGTTCTTATGACAAGGTGTGACTAATTTAATATAGGAGAGGGGATAATGAAAAGGATATACAATATGATGATTAGGTGAGGATGTACAAGATGATGGGGTATGACTAGGATGGGATGAATACACGATAGTATGGGATATGTAAAAGGATGTACAAAAAGATGATGATATATATACAAGGGGATGAGTCAATATAAGAATAATATAGGTGGATGATGTTTATGAAATATGGAGTATGTGGATAAAATAAGAATATAAATTAATGATAGATGTGAATGGTGGAATAAATGTAGATAGAATAATATAGATGGAGAGATGAATAATAGATGTTGGGAATGAACTATATATGGAATAAAATATGATGACTTAAGGATATGATGGGTAAATTAGTGGATATAGATGTGATAAATTGACTATATGGATAATAAAATAAGTGAGGGGATGAGATGATATAAGTATAAGATGGGTGGATAAATGGAAGATGGGTTATGGGTAATAAGATGTGACATAAATGGGGATGTTCTAAAAATAGGGAAAGTGACATATATGTGGTTATGGATGGAGGTGAATATTAGGTGCATATAGGTATGAGATGAAAATGTGAAGGTAAATAGATGACAAAGAGAGAGGGTGGAAAGGGGATAATCACTATATGTGGAATGACACTAGAATTATAGGAAATGAATGTGCTATAAAGTAAATAGGATGTGGTCAAAAATATGAAATGGGACTGGATGTTATGGAATAAGGAAATGCTTATGGTATGGATGAAAGTATGATAATGTCTACAAAGAAATATGTGAATAGATGGTGGTGTTAAGTGAGATGAATCCTATGTGGTAGGGGTGAGATAAGAAAGTGAAAATGATATGGACAAAAGGATATGGGGATGTGGGATGGCTCTAAGGGATATGACAAAAAGGATAGTGGATACTAAGTGTTATGGGATGAGTGGTGATACTAATTAGATGTAGAATGATGGGATAGTATAGTGTGACTATGTAGAAGATAGGGTATATGATGGTTAAAGATATACAAATGATCAAGGAGAAAGGGATGATATTAGGATGAGTGTGGAAAGTGATATGGGATGAAAAGAGGATGTATTAAGGTAAAAATGTTATGGAGGGAAGAAAAAATATGATGTAATATGGATAGTCAAGATGAGATGATGGTGGAATGAGATGAAAAAATGAATGATGGGATAATGAAAGTGGTCTTATAAGATTTCTAAGGTATACACACAAAAGATATGGGTATGGATGACTCAGATAACAAGGAAAATGAGCCTTATCACAACACAAAAATAAATCATGCACATATACATCCTTAATTAGTAAACCATATCAGAGTGTAACATGATGTCTTACCATTTAATGGCTACACAAGTGAGGCTATTGGCCGATGACCCATTATATATTTAATCAAACCCTCTCAACCTTGCTTGCTCCTGATGGTCACTTAGGTGTTGATAATGATGTTGATAGTGGAACACCTATTACAGTTGTAGGTTCCTATTCTAAGGTTCACACAAGGATTTAAGGGATTTCCATATATACAAAAAGGTACGATGGGGCCCAAGTCCATATAGGAGGCTATCTGATTGCCTTGGGTATATGGACTTAATCATCCCTCGCTCCACAAAACCCTTTATGGAGAATTTTTCTTAGGCCATAATGACAATGCTCTCCTAATATTTATACTCCAATAGAACATGGAATATGGCTAGAAAATGGTGGTGAAATCCATGATACTAACCCCTGAAGACTAATTTGCATATGTGGTGATGAAATCCATGTCACATGTTATCCTAGGGAAGGTTTATACAAATAATAAAACTCATGATACACTTTAATTAACCATTTTAATTTCCTACGTGAGCTTCACATGATACAAAAAATTATGTACACACACAAAAATAAATAAATTATATGTGCACACACACACAAGGACCATGCAAAGATAATGATTAACTACTAATGATAATGTAATAATTATCAAAAATACTTAATCAACAATTATCAAAATGGGCACCCCCTTTTCCTAAAACACAAAGGTTATAAATATACTAAGGGTGCCTTAAGAGTCTAAAAAGACCTATAAAATGGTCAAAAAAACAAAAACTACAATACCACTACTACACAGAGCAATACCACTATTAACAAGACAATACCGCTACTAGGAAATTCACAGTATTGCATAGATTAATTTATGATCCTAAATCGAGCTAAAAAATACTAGATCAAACTTTTATAGATTGAAAATGATTATAGGGATTTGTTTTTAATAAAATTACTAATATCAAAATTATATAAAATCCAAAATTAAATAATAAAATAAATATGTTCAATATCACTACTCTAGATAACAATCTCTCTACTTGCAGGATAATCTTATGATTGCAAAAGTAGTGGTATTGTCAAATTTGGGTAGACTCCAACAATATTCTCTTATATGTTATAGACCCTACAAGAAAAAATAACACTCAATAACTTTGGATGTTATCTACAAAAATAGAACCTAAAAATAATGCCAGAGTACAAAAATACCAATAGGGTAGAGTTTTGCCCTGGGTTACCAAAAAAACAATACTACTACTACAGTGCAATACCACTAGTCTCAAAGTGGTAGGGTTGTTGAAACTAAACTAAATCTCCTCTTGATAATGTTCCTTAATTTCTTCTCTCCTAGAGATAGGCTAGATAGAAAAACATAGAGAATCTACAGAATCAATGAGTAGATCATAGTAACAAATTATATAAGAGGTAGGACCAAGGTGTACAATACCATGATTGAGATTAATAATATCACTATTTATAGGACAATACCACAACTATAAAAGTAGTGGGATTGTCAAAATAGATGTTGATGACCCTCTGGTAGTTCTTTAGGGATTAATGTCTCTCTTGCACACCATAAACAACACACCTAGTGAAAATATAGGGTCAAACCACTAGCTGTTTGAATGTGAAAAACTTTGGGTTGTAATACCACTACTAGGAATAACAATATCACTAATATCAAAGCAATATCATGACTTTAAGATTAATAGTATTGTTAAAAACTAATGAACCTAATTTTTGGTTGTAATATCACTACTAGGAATGATGACCATGCTATTGACAGAGCAATACCACTACTTGTGAAATGGCGATATTATTCAAACATAACACCCTACTAAAACCTTGACCCCTAATAGTTTAACTTATTATACCATGTTTATTGTTAATGATACCACTACTATAATACCATGACTTGTAGAGAAATACCACTATTCTCATAAACTTTAAAACTTTAAAATTTGTGATTGATTTCTCTTCTAGTTGGCCCTGCAATCATCCAAAATGATTCCAGCAAGAGTGTTAGCCTAAATAAGGGAGGTAGGTCCCACCATGGTTGCCAAAATTTAAACCAAATTTAGGATTCAAACAAAATATTATCAAAGAGACAATGAAAAACCAAAGATAATGACACCAATAATAAGGGGTAGAAAAGGTAAATCAGAATGTAGTCCACATGCTTACCATCATTATTACCTTCTCATAGCTCTAATCCAAGATTTTTATTCTTGAATATGATTGTTGGATTTATTAAAGATGCTTGAAAACACCTTGGATAGGCTTGATATATGACTTGATTGTGTTATGCTTTCACTTCTTTATTCATTCATTCATTTCTTCATTAGCTTGAGCAAGTGGGGGTGTGTTGGTTTTATAGATTCATGGAGGGAGATCTTATGGTCCAAATTTAAATTTTAGGCCATCAAGATCTAGGATGGAGAATTTTCCATGGAATTTTTAATTCCATAGAATCCTATATAATGGAGAATTATATAGGATGAGGGATAGAATGGAGAGATTTCTAGAATTCTCTAATTCTAGAGATCTCTTCATAGGGTTTTAGGAGTTTAAGAAAGGCTAGTGTAGGGTGGTGGGTAGATAGGTATATTATTTTGGAATTTTTAATTGGAAAGTGGGATTAGGGGTAGGTTTAGTGGATAATAGGTTTTGTTTATGGATTTTAATCATAGGATTATAATTCTTAGGGATGTAGGAATACCTAGGGGATAGGCTAGTAGGTGGTTAGGTGGGGTTATGGGAATTAAACATTCCCATATAATAGATAATTGGAGTTAGATTAGGATAATGGTGGATTAGAGGGAATTGATGGAATAATTGGATGGGCTAAGGTTATTGAAATTTAGATTAATGGAAGGGAATATTATATTTATGGCTAGGAAGGGGAATTAGTGTCAACTAATAGGAATATTAGTTGGTTATAATGGAGTGAGTAATTTTAGGTGCATACAGGTAGAATATATTCATATGGGACATCCTCAACCTTGAAAACTTGATTAACATGTATATACTTTCGGCATAAGTGTAATATAAATGGGATGGCCTTGAGCTACTGTAACCATGGCTTGCCTAATAATATATCAAATACACCTACATTAGGTACTACTAGGAACTAAGTGGCTATGTGTGTTGGTCCACCCTATAATAGAAGCATAATTTCCCTTATGGCACTCTGAAGGTGTCCATTGAAACCACTAATGACTATATATATAGATAATATATCCCACTCTATGTAACCTAAGTGATGTAAGAGTGTCATGGTGCACATGCTTATTCTTGACCCAGTATCAACCATAATACTATGAATAAGATGGTGGTCTATGTATGCTCCTATGAAGAACACATGTAAATATGTGTCATTTTCCATAATATCTTGCTTTGAAAATGTGATAAGTGGTCTAGGTGGAACTATAGTGTGACACATGCTAAGAATTTTATGCATTGGATGCATCTCCTCTATAACTGTGTGATAGGAATTTGGTGGTGGATGCACCTAGTATGTATAGCAAACACCTAATGTGCTTCCTACCTCATTCACTATATGCTTTAAGAAAGGATCTGAAAATATATTTAGTTCCTTAACCTCTATTTATTGTGGATTTTGTGCCTCTATGGGTGTTCTCACATCAATAATGTTAGCATCAATAGATCTTGTATATTGTGCTTTAGGCTATTGCATCTATTTGTCATGTGGCTTAGTGCCCTATGATACTCACATAATGCATTTGAATCATAAATATTTATAAGAGGCCATGCCATATCAACCTCTTTAATGGGAGGGAGAGATATGACATTATATTCCAATAGTTATTATAGAACCCATGTTGGTAACTCTATAATATTAGTGAAGATTATATGCTAAGGAGTGGATAAAACCAATCTATGAGATGGCTTGGAAACTATGTTAACTATGGCCTTTTGATCAATTTTTTTCTTCTATGGACCTTACCTTGTATGAAGGTTTGTTTGAACTCTTAATAGTTGAATTTGATCCTTTTGTGTACTTGAGTTTTCCCATTGATAAGAGCTTAACCTCTATTTCCTTGATTGTGTGGCACAAATCGATAAATGTAAAAAACTTCTTAAACAAGATAGCTTCGTGAAGTGTTAGTAATAGACTCTATTTAAATATATCTTGAAGCTCTCTATCTGCTATGGGGCTAGTCAATTTGGATAATATTATCTTGTATCATAAGACATAATCAATGATAGGCTCATTTGATTTTTTCTTTAAATATGCCACTTATGAATATGATATCTTATCACTGATGTTGGTAAAGAAGTGTGTTAGGAATATGTTGGATAAAGGGTTGAATATTGTGATAGATTGAATTAGAAAATCATAGAACCATTTTAGGGCATAATCTTTGAGACTACATGGAAATATCTTTGTAAGAAGCTAATTATTAGACACATAGTCCAATCATTTTTCATGAAAGGTTCTAAGATGATGCTCTGGGTCACCCTTTCCATCATATAATGTGAGCTTGGATGCCATGAAACTAGATGGCAAAGGAGTTGCCTCTATGTGATGTGCCAAAGGTGTATGCAAGAGAATATTGGAATCCAAGGCATGTGAGGGCCTAGTTCCTCCCTTATTGAGATTTAACACCTTAGACTATAGAGTATGAATATATTGCATAAGGGATTGTATATTTAGAGTGGAGGAACTAGCCATAAGTGGTGTAGTTTTCACTGATGGTTGAATAAAAATCTTGGGTTGTGCTATATGAGTTGTTTGAGTTGGCCCCACTTAAGGTGTAACAACATTATTAATTGGAGGGTTTAAAGATTGACCATTATTTGTCTTATTCTTGATTTTCAATATGGCTTGTAAAATATATGAATGATCAAGGGGATGTTCTTGAATTCTATCTCTGAAGCTGTGTAATACCTCATCTTTGTTTATAATTATATCATTATTGTTAAGTGGAGGGAGAGTGTCATGATTCTCAATGTGGACCTCATCTTGATCTTGGTTTTATTGTTCATCTTCGGATGCATTATCATTAAATTACACATAATTAGGGTGTGAGAGATTCATTTATGAAGTTGTAATATGTTCTTCATCCTTGTTATAGGCTCAAATAGCAAGAATCAATTATGATCTATAGGATTACCACCTAGTTTAACACTTCTTATTAATGGAAGAGATCTTTTTTAAATGGCATATAGTAAACAAATTAAAATAGAAATATTAAAATAGAATACATGAATTCTAAAAAATTAATATCAACTAATGAAAATAAGATAATAAAGGATATGTACCCTAAGAGCATATAGGGTTAGGGTTTTTGAATATAGGGTTTCTTTGCAATAATTTAAATTATATGTAAAATAAATTGAAACCCTAATATGAAAATTGATTTAATTTATCCAGGTTCTCTAAAAAAAATAAAAATAAAAAGTATCCATCCCTAAATTATGACACAAAAATTTAGATTAATACAATTTAGGGTATGAAGTAATATTTGAAGTAAGACGGGTTCACCAAATGATTTAATCTTTTAGGGTTTTACTATGTAAATCTTATGTTTTGATTGAAGGGTTGAAATGTATTACTTAATTAAATAATATGAAATATTTAAGTACTGATTTGTTATATATTTTTACCTCTTTTTGAATTTCTAAAAATAGTAATAAATAGTCTTAAAAATAAACTTATCTAGAAAGTGATTATCATAGATGATCTAGGTTCTAAGAACTAGGTTTTAGATAGTTTTGAGTGTCTCAATAGGATTTTGGGATCTATTTACTCACTAGATATTAGTGCCCCACTTATACAATAGTGTCATGTTGTTGTAGTGTCCTCAAAATGACACTAGTGTCATCTTTTCAGGACTATTCATATTTTTTGGGAACACTTGTACCCATGTTTTTAGGTCATATTTTTACACACATAAAATTTAGAACTCTATGTTGTGCCTAGAAAACCTAATTTAGTGTGCAAACCCTAATCCTTCTTTCAAGTATGGCATGAGCAATAATTATGTGTTCATTGATAGGATATGATAGACATCATCAAAACCCTACTGAGAAGAGAGTTTCCTACATACCAGTACTTTGAAGAGGGATCAAACTTGATGTAGTTCTCCCACCTAGTGCTTGATGCAAGTGCAAGTGAATCTTATCATGCGAGTGGAGTTGGATGCATTGAATGTGCTTGACTTTTTAAATAATTGAAATCTAGGTTTAGGGATGATATAAATAGTATTATGTATAAGTAGGGTATAATAGGGATCAAATACCTTATTTTTTCTCAACTTATCTTTTTTTTGAATAGGCTTTTGCATCTATTTTCCATCTTGTGAATAAATGCCAAATAGACTTGTATTTATAAAGATTTTTAGCATGTGTAGATAATAAAATGTGATTAGGATAACCTTATGAGGGTAAAACATTTGAAAAAGTATCCATTTGGGATATTTAGGGCTAAGGATAGTAGCACCCAATTGGGGACACTAGCACCATGTGCTTGTAGTGTCCCAAATGTGGTGCTAATGTCTACCTAGCTGACTACTAAGAAAACTAGGTTGGGATTTGAGAAATTTTTTATGGGACTATGTTTGAGCTGACTATTGTAGACATCTAATTCCTAACATCATTTGTGTTGAAATTATCAATCTTACTCGAATTTCACTCAAATGCACATTTTAGGTCAAAATCCATAAAACACACTAAATAGTTCAAACTTGTCATTTAAAAGTACCAATTTAGGTCAAAGTATCCATAAATGGGGCAATGTAATTTATGAGTTAGCTAACTTTGATCAATTTATTTTGAGTCAAAATGATGATTTTGCCTTTTGTGCTCTAGATCAATATTTTCTCCTAATTCATTGGTACACACCACGTTCCTTTGTTATTTTATGTTGGAAACATCCTAAATGGAAATATGGTTTAGATGCATCTAAGGTCACCTTATAATTATTCTTGAGGTAAAATACAACTCAGTAATATGATTTTCTAACCATTTTGATTAATTGAGGGCCAATTTTCAAATAATTGCACAAATGTTGATTAACATTATTTAAGGATAATTAATCTAAATCAAGAGCTTAAGTGGATGATATGAATGGTATTATGTAGAATTAGGGTAAAATAGGGATCAAATACCTTAATTTTTCTCAACTTATCTTTTGTTTGAATAGGCTTTTGCATCTATTTTCTATCTAGTGAATAAATGTCAAATAGACTTGTATTTATAAAGATTTGTAGCATGTGTAGATAAGAAAATTTGATTAGGATAACCTTAATAGGGTAAAACATTTTAAAAAGTATCCATTTGGGATATTTAGGGCTAAGTATAGTATCACCCAATTGGGGACACTAGCACCATGTACTTGTAGTGTCCCAAATGTGGTGCTAATGTCTACAAATATCAGGATTATGGGTCACCCATACCTAGTTAATGCCTCCCATGCCTCTATAATGCCCCTTATTCTAAGGTCATGATGAATATAATTATGTATTTAATTCCAAATATTAGGATTATCCATGGCCACACATCTCAATCTTGAGATGGACAGTCATGGTTGATCCTAACTAAAAAATCTATAAATAGAGAGGCCATGGACATGAATACAAAATATTTAATATTTTAAAGTTATAATGTTAAACTATTTCCATAATGCTTTGCATTTGATCATTGATTTTGTTTTCAAGCTTCATTGATAGGCTATTTTAGTGATTTTGAATCATGAGCCTTGGTTTTATAGAGTGTTTTTGAGACATTGGAGTAGTTTGCCACCATTGTTGATAAATACAAGGATTCTTGATCAAGAGAGAACATGTTTTTGAGCCACATGGGTATGGTGAATCAATTTTGGAAGGTAATAGTATGTTGCCTTCTTTCATTTTCTTCTTTCTATCCTTTTTAATTCTAATAGGAATAGACAATCTTGGTTACTTTTTTCTTTATGCATGTTTCATTATTTATGGACTAATGCTTGACTAACTTGCTTTATAATCCTCTCTACATCTTGGCCTATATAACTAACTTACTTTGTCATTTATAAGTGCCAATTTAGGTCAAGATATCCCTAAATGGGGTAATACATTTATGGGTCAACTAACTTTGATCAATTCATTTCGAGTCAAAATGATGATTTCACCTTTTGTGCTCTAGATCACTCTTTTCTCCTAAATTCATTGTTACACACCACTTACCTTTGTTATTTTGTGTTAAAAACATCCTAAATGGAAATATAGTTATGGTGCATCTAACATCACTTTCTAATTCTTCCTGAGTCAAATTACAACTCAGTAATATGACTTTCTAACCATTTTGATTAATTGAGGGCCAATTTTCAAATAATTGCACAAATGTTGATTAACCTTGTTTAAGAAAAATTATTCCAAATCAAGAGCTTAATTAGATTTTACATGAGAGTTGTTGATTTTTTTTTTGAAAATTGATTCTTATTAATTGCATCATCAGGTGACATCATTTCTTGGGAAGACATCCCTAGGCCATAAATACCACAAATATCAGGATTATGGGTTACCCATGTCTAGTTAATTTCTCCCATGCCTCCTTCTTCCAAGGTAATGATGAAGATAATTATGGATTTAATTCTAAATATTAGGATTATCCATGGCCACACATCTTAATATTGAGATGGATGGTCATGGTTGATCTTGACCAATCATAAAAATCTATAAATAGAAAGGCCATGGACATGAATAAAAAAGCTTGAATATTGAAAATTTATAATGTTAAATTGTTTCCACAAGGCTTTCCATTTGAGCATTGATTTTTTTGGTAAACTTCATTGATAGGCTAGTTTAGTGATTTGGAATCATGAGCCTAGGTTTTATGGAGTGTTCTTGAGACATTGGAGGGGTTTTCCACCATTGTTAACAAAGACATGGATGCTTGATCAAGGGAGAACATGATTTCGAGCCACATGGGTATGGTGAATCCATTTGGGAAGGTAATATGATGTTGCTTTCTTTCATTTATTTCTTGTTATCCTTAATTCTCATAGGAATAGATAGGCTTGGTTAGTTAGTTCTTTATGCATGTTTCATTATTTATGGACTAATGCTTGACTAACTTTCTTTGCAATCCTATCTACATCTTGTCCCATTGGGTGTGCCAAGATGTAGAGAGGATTACAAATCAAGTTATTCAAGCATTAGTCCATAAATAATGAAACATGCATAAATAACTAACTAACCAAGACTATTTATTCCTATGCGAATTACAAAGGATAACAAGAAACAAATGAAAGAAACCAACACCATATTACCTTTCCAAATGGATTCACCATACCTATGTGGCTCAAAAGCATGTTCTCCCTTGGTCAAACATCCTTGTCTTTGTCAACAATGGTGGAAAAATACTCCAATGTCTCAAGAACACTCCATAAAACCTAGGCTCATGATTCCAAATCACTAAACTAGCCTATAAATGAATCTTGAAAACAAAATCAATGATCAAATGTAAATCCTTATGGAAACAATTTAACATTATAACTTTGTAATATTTAAGATTTTTTATTCATGTCCGTGACCTCTCTATTTATAAGATTTTAAGATTGGTTAGGATCAACAATGATTGTCCATCTCAAGATTGAGATGTGTGGCCATGGATAATCCTAATATTTGGAATTAAATCCATAATTATATTCATCATGACCTTGGAAGAAGGGGCATTAAAGAGGCATAGGAGGCATTAATTAGGCATGGGTGACCCATAATCTTGATGTTTGTGGGATTTATGGATTAGGGATGTCTTCCCAAGAAATGATATCACCTGATGATGTAGTTAATAGGAATCAATTTTCAAAAATAAATATTCAACAACTCTCATGGAAAATCCACTTAAGCTCTTGATTTGGATTAATTAGCTTTAAACAAGGTTAATCAACATTTGTGTAATTATTTGAAAATTGGCCCTCAATTAATCAAAATGGTTAGAAAATCATATTACTAAATTGTAATTTGACTTGGGAAGAATTAGAAGGTGATGTTAGATTCACTAGAATCGTATTTCTATTTAGGATGTTTCCAACACAAAATAACAAAGGTTCATGGCATGTACCAATGAATTATAAGAAAAGAGTGATCCATAGCATAGAAGGCAAAATCATGATTTTGACTCGAAATGAATTGATCAAAGTTAGTTAGCCCATAAATTGTATTTCTCCATTTAGGGATACTTTGATCTAAATTGGCACTTGTAAATGACAAGTTTGCACCATTTAGCGTGTTTTATGGATTTTGACCTAAAATGTGCATTTGAATGCAATTTGACTATGATTTACAATTTCAACACAAATAGTGTTAGGAATTGGATGTCTACAACTATAGGTGTCTATGGTCTGCATAATGATTGAAAAATCATGTCAAAGTATCTAAGATAGGTCCAAGACTAAGCTAGGAATAGGCTAACTCAAGTGACAGATAGTCTTCTAGTAGATGTGCAACTAAGTATGTCACTTGTTATTGTAGAATTTAGTGTTTTCATATTTTATAACTATATTTGAGAAATTTATTATATAATATGTTGTGTTCAAGGATGAAAATTATAGTTTAAGTTCTAAATTCTAAAACATTTTCCCTGTGGATGTCACCATTTATTGTGGCCAACATGCCTGATCCTCATTTATTTAGATAGGGACCCTATTGATTCAACATTGTTCCTTCATTCCCATTTATTGATTAGTTTTTTACGATTTGAATATGAATGTTTAGAATATGCATTAGTCTAATCACTTTGGTATTTTTCTCATAACATTTTAATAATTCTATGACTAAAGGTATAAGATTGAGAAATTGATATTGAGGCATATTTTAAATAGTTGGGGATTTCATTTGTCTAATAATGTTTTTTTTAATGAATTTTGAGTGGTTTGTCTATTTTTCCCCTTTTTGATTAGTAGTTTACAAGATGACAAGTTACAAGTGACTAAACATATTTCATTCTAATATTTTTCCAATTTAGAACATTTAGTCTAAGATTTCATCTAGAGATATTAAGATTAAATGTGTGTAGTTTCCTAAGTTCAAAAGGCCATTTTCCATGTTGAAATGCTTTCAAATCTATTCTTTTACAAAATTAACTTAGATCTTTGGAAAATTATCTAATTTTTTGTAGGGTTTCTTGAAATATTACATGGAGAATTAGGCCCATGATTTATAGTATCTTGTATTGAATTGGTTAGACATTTATAATGTTTGGGTTTATAGCTTAAACAATTTTTGATATTATGGACTCTAATATAATTGCCTAAGTATTAAGTGTCCAATGACCCCATTTAATTATTTTGATTAATCATCTTTGGAATTTATCTTGAAGAATTATGATTTTAAATTATTTAATTTTATGAGAATGACTTATCAAAACCATTTTGGGTATATGTTCTCAGTTTTTTGGGCTTGTATTTCATTTAAAAATAATCATCTATGCCTTTGACTATTGGGTTTTGTTTGGGTCTCTTTTAACTTTGATAATTTGTTAAAAAGTCTTTCCATTTAAAAGTTTCTTTGGGTTTATTTGATTAATATTCATGTCTCGATCATGTTCAACTGGGAACCAATCCATCCAAAAAATACTAATTTTATGAGATTTCCCTCGGCTCCCCAAGATGGTGATATGTGTCACCTTCATGGAAACATAGGCTTGATCTATGCAATTATACAATTATAAGGATCCTTTGACTATTCACCTATCATTAGATATTTATATTGATAGATCAAATTATTCCTTGGCATAAAAATTTGAAGGCAAATATCTCTCTAAGTCCCAAAGGCTAGAGATCATACTACACATCATGATATTGATAACCTAGGACTCAGAGGAGATCACGAACCATAGTGCTAACCTAGAGGACCTATGATCATGTCATCTATCATGATCATATTTCATCCCATTTTTGGAATAAAAATTATTGAGGGGGGGGGGGTTTGCTGAATTAGTCTTCAAAACCTTTCATTCAATTACACTTAAGAAATCATGAAGCATTCAAACAAACATATAGATTTATCAAGCATAGGCAACTATCCACATAAACATGAAACACAATAACACTTCACATATGTGGGAAACCATTAAGGGGAATAAAACCAACTAATATTTTAAAATGGATTATATTAATATAAGATAAAAACCAAATTTAGTGAATCACCAACTCCACATGGAGCACCAACCCTAACTAACCAAACACCCACTTGACTAGGCTTTAAAAAGCACCCACTTGAAAGGAAGAACCAATCCCCTATATGAATAAACACCAAATAAAAAACCTTATTTCTCACACAAAATATTATTATCACCTTATTTATCTTTTCACACTCTTTAACCCTCTCAAACTACCTTCTAGGCTTCTTTGCTCAACTAGGTCTCTTCAAGATTGATTAGGTCATATAAAATTGATTTTCATAGTTTAAACTCCTATCATATATTCATGATATTTTATAATCACCCTTGTGATGGTATAAAATAACTCGTATTATTAAATCTTATATTTCATTTGATTCTCTTCTCTCTCTTTTTCTAAGTAGCCAATTAGGCCTAAAAATCCTTATTTTTATAGAAGCCTCTAGCTTATACACATCTTGGTTAGACACACACACTTTAAAAATTATATTGGACACATAAAATGCCTTAGGAAAATTTAAAATTAATAATCAATCATTAAATTATATCTTCCATAAATCAAATAGACCAAATCCTTCTTTAGGTCTCATGGAGACCTAATTCCATTAGGCCTACTTTAGGACATGTTATATTATTACCCCTTAGAACACTCTAAACCTCTATACATAGAAAAAAATTCATAATAAAATTAAATAGTAATTATACAAAATCCTATGATCACCATGACACCTATTAGGTCCAACCACCATTTTAAACACTCAATTAACACTATTCACATTAGGCCTTCAAACACATAAAAAAGTCTATCTTGAATAACTAAAGATAAAAAATAGTTTATCCACAAAACCATGATAATAAATAACTTATAAATAACCTAAATTAACTCATAAATATCACCATATTCATTAAACACTTCAACTCATAGAATAGAGCATCAAACACATCACTGCAACTTGCTTACTCAAAACTGCCAAGACTATCAAAATTAAAATCAACAAAAATTGACCTTAAAAACTTGTATGACCACTTTAAAAGACTAATAATTCATTAAAATTATCATAATATACATTTATAACATATTCAAACACAAAAACAATAAGGTCTAATGGCAAATACTAGACATATAGACCAATCTCTAGACCTCTCTTCTCATAGTCACACCAAAACTAGATAAGCTATTTTGGATTCAATGTTTTCACAAATATAATTAACTTGAAATATATATACCAATAATTAATAGGACATAAAAATCCCAAAAAAAATAATAATACACTTTGATCCATAATTCTACCTTGAAAAAGAACTAGAAACCAACTTCTCACATTGCTTGGGTTTTGCACTATTTGCATCATTAAGCATGTTAGTGACTGGCCTTATTTGATCACCAGATTAAAGACATTATGGAATATAACCTATCAATAAACCTTAATATACATGAAACATGATTATATACATTCTTCCTCCATCTATTTTCTTACTATGTCTAATGCAACTTTGAATTCTACAATAACTTTAGAAACAATCTTATAAATCAACATTTTCTCTCTCCTCTATCTAACCAATACCACCTAGAGGTACCTGGGAGATTAAAATAATATATAAAATATATTACCTAAGAAATTAAATCCATATTTATGACTTTTGATAAACATATTGAACATCAGGTCTTCATTAGGTTCTAAGAGTGTTTAAACCAGTTTTCAATCTTAATGATTGTTCATAAAGCATAGCCCCTCAATCCAAAAAATAATGCCTAAATTTTTTATCTAGGAAATTTAACCATATAAAATTAATTTATTAGATTCCAATTAATTTTTATTATTATTTAATGATCACAATAAAAACCTTTTTGGGTTGAGAACCCTTCATTCTACACACTCAAGAGACCTCAAAACAACTTTTCATGACTTTACCTTCACACTATGACCTCAAACTACATGAAAAAACTTAAAAAAAATAACCACATACCTAAACATTCTTACATTATCTAAAAAACATTTAAATATGATCATGAAACCTCATTAGGCCACACTCTCTCTCTTTGCTCTCTAGACCTTGACCTACATGTTGAGTTGTGGAGCTAAAAGCTTCACTAATGAGCTAATCTAGAGGTTGTTGAGCTTACACAATAACTGACATCAGTCAAAACCAATCGACATTGGTTAGGAGTTGATCGACATCAATGGAATCAATCAGAACCAACTGACATTGGTTAGGGGTTGGCCGGCATCAATCATCTTCAGACCGACACTGACTTCTGTGCATTTCCAGAATTAGAATTGCTATTTTTAGGAGAATAGTTAGTTTGCATGTAAAGAATAAAATTAGTCTTGAGTCTATTTTTATAATTATTGTTTCCTTTTCAATTCTATTTAAGAGACCCATGGGGTAGTATTGTAAGTGAGGTGCAAGATCAAGAAGATCTGCAAGGACAACTCAATTGTTGAGTTGCTTGTAATTGATTGAGAGAGAGAGAGAGAGAGAAATATTGAAGGAGAATTACTATACATATGAGAGGTGTGAGGAGAGAGATATTTATTCATTGTATTTCCTTTTGGAATAGTTTAATACAAGATTGGGTGTTTTTTGTATCTCTTATTATTTGTTATTTCTGATTTTTAGTTACTTATTACTTCTAGTTTCAATTTCATGTTTAGTTGCTTATACAAAAGTAATCAATTGTACTCTAAGGTCTTGATAAGTGGTATTAGAGCTATGTGTATACACTAACAAGTGGTATCAGAGTTATGTGTATACACTAACAACTGGTATCAGAGCGTGTTAGTGTTTGTTGATTACAAAATTTACTCACAGGGGTTTCTGATTGAGTGGGAGCAAAGCAATGGCAGAAGAAAGTAAACTAAGAATGGAGAAATTCAATGGCAAGAATTATCAATTATGGAGGATGCAGATTGAAGATTATCTATATCATAAAGATCTATATTTACCATTGGGTGGGGTTTCAAGGAAGCACATAGATATGGAAGATGAAGAATGGAATGTTCTTGATAGAAAGCCTCTTGGATCTATAAGTTTGAGCTTGGCAACTTCTGTGATTTCTAACTTATCACAGGCAAAGACAATGGTAGAGTTAATGGATACTTTGGCAAATTTATATGAAAAACCCTCAGCTTTGAGTAAGGTATATCTTATGAAGCAATTATTTAATTTGCAAATGCATGAAGGTGGATCTGTATCTAGTCATCTTAATGATTTCCATACAATAGTAAATCAGTTAAATTCAGTTAAAATAGTTTTTGATGATGAAATTAAGGCTCTCTTAATCTTATGCTCTTTACTTGAAAGTTGGCATAGTTTGGTAATCGCAGTTAGTAATACTAAATCTGCTTCAAATATCTTGAAATTTGATGATGTTGTTAGTGTAATCTTGAATGAATAAATTCACAGGAAAAGCATAGGGGAAACATCAGGTAATGCTTTAAGTGTTGAAAGTAGGGGAAGGCAAAGAGAGAAGAGCAAGCAAGGGAAATCAAGGTCAAAGATTATGTTTCTTTCATTAATGATGCTACAAGAAAGGTATGGGTTTATTGCATAAAGAGGAAATCTAATGTTTTTAACACATTTAAGAAATGGAAAGCTTTGGTTGAGAATGAAATAGGTTTGAGATTGAAGTGCCTTAGATCTGACAATGGTGGTGAGTACTGCAGCAATAAATTCAATAGTTACTATTCTATGAGTGGAATACGTAGGGAAAGGATGATTCTAAGGACACCTTAGCAAAATGGAGTTGTTGAAAGGATGAATAGAACAATAATAGAGTGTGCATGGAGTATGTTGCATGTTGGTTTGCCCTTACAGTTTTGGGCAAAAGCTATAGATACTGCAATTTATCCGATTAACAGAGGACCTTTTACTGCACTGGATGGTGGAATTCTAAAAGAGGCTTGGATAGGTGAAAAGGTAGATCTTTCATTTCTTAGAGTTTTTAGTTCTAAAGATTTTGTGCACTTTGATAAAGAAAATAAAAAGAAGCTGGATGCTAAATCTATGCAATGCACTTTCATTGGTTATGGTCTTGGAGATTTCAAATTTCAGTTGTGGAATTTAAAAACTAACAAAATTATTAGAAGCTGTGATGCAATTTTCAATGAGAAGGTGATGTATAGTGATCAACTCAAGAGGTTAAATAATTATGAGTAGGGCAATCTTTATTTGGAAGAGGTTATGATCCAAAATGAGTTCATGGGTAAAAATCATCACTCACAGAAAAACATAAAAATCGATGTTGGTCAGGTGGAAACTAATGTCGATCAAGTGGAAATCAACATCAATCAAGAAGAATCGACATCAGTCAGGTGTAGACCAACATCGATCAGAGATGACCTAGATCAGTCATTGTCAAAAGGAAATTTGGGTAGACAGCAAGCTATAAATGAGTTTCAAACACCCATAAGAAGGTCTGAAAGGGTAAGTAAACCTCCAATTCATTATTTCCCTTCTTTATACTACTTGTTGCTCACTGATGGTTGATAACTAGAAAGTTTTGATGAGGCAATGTAGGTAGAATCTAGGAAATAGTGGGAGCATGGCATGAATGAGGAAATTGATTCCTTGGAAGAGAACCATACATGGGATTTGGTTGAGTTGCCAACCGAAAAGAAAGCACTAAAAAACAAATGGGTATACAAGTTAAAGAAAGGAGAGAATGGACAAATGAGACATAAGAGAGACTAGAAAAATCATAGTTTGATTTTGTCTCAAGAGGATTATGTGAATAAGGTTTTGGAGAGGTTCAATATATAGGATGCAAAACTGATAAGCACACCTATAGCTGGACACTTCAAGTTGAGCAAAGAACAGTGTCCTAAATCATATGATGAGGTTGAGTACATGAGTAGAGTTCCATATGCTTCAACAGTTGGGAGCTTGATGTATGCAATGGTATGTACTAGACCAGATATTACCCAAGCAGTGGGAGTTATCAACAAGTTTATGGCCAATCTAGGAAAGGAACACTGGAAAGTAGTTCAGTGGATTCTCAGATATCTAAGAGGGACCAATAGTAGGTATTTATGCTATGGAGGGTCAAACACTTCTCTACATGGGTATGTAGATTCGAATATGGTAGGTGACTTGGATGGTAGGAGAAGTACCATAGGATATGTGTTCACTATTGGTGGAATGGTGGTTAGATGGATTTCAATGTTGCAGAAGGTTGTTGCCTTGTCTACTATAGAGGCAGAATACATTGTAGTCACAAAGGCTAGCAAGGAAATGATTTGGATGACTCAATTCATGGAAGAGTTGGGAAAGGAGCAAGAGAGTTATAGATTATACAGTGATAGTCAAAGTGCAATTCATTTGGCAAAGAATTGAGCCTTTCATTTAAGAGACAAACATATATAGCTTAGGTACCACTTCATTAGACAGGTATTGTAGGATGGACAGTTGAAGCTGGAAAAGATCCATATGGATAAGAACCCTACTAATATGTTAACAATGCTGGTAACAAAGGAGAAGTTGAATCTCCATTCAACTTTTGTTGGTCTTCAATATTGAACTTGAAGAGGGAGAAACAAGCCAGAGATGTTTAGTGGATGTTGTTATACAGGTACAGGTGCAACTGTTTATCTCCAAGTGGGATATTGTTGAGTTATGGAGCTAAAAGCTTCACTAATGAGCTAATCTAGAGGTTACTAAGCTTACACAATAATTGACATCAGTCAGAACCAACTGACATTAGTTAGGGGTTGATCGGCATTAGCAAAATTGGTTAGAACCAATCAACATTGGTTAGGGGTCGGCTAGCATCGGTCATCTTCAACTAACACTGACTTCTGTGCGTTTCCAAAATTAGAATTGATATTTTTAGGAGAACAGTTACTTTGCATGTAAAGACTAAAATTAGTTTTGAGTCTATTTTTCTAATTATTGTTTCCTTTTTAATTCTATTTAAGAGACCCATGGGGCAGTATTGTAAGTGGGGTGCAAGATCAAGAAGATCTGCAAGGACAACTCAATTATTGAGTTGGTTGTAATTGATTAAGAGAGAGAGAACTCTTGAAGGAGAATCACTATACATTTGAGAGGTGTGAGGAGAGAGAGAGATTTCTTCATTGTATTTCCTTCTGGAAGAGTTTAATAAAAGATTGGGTGTTTCTTGTATCTCTTATTATTTGTGATTTCTAGTTACTTATTACTTTTGGTTTCAATTTCATGTTTAGTTGCTTATATAAAAGTAATCAATTTTACTCTAAGGTCCTGACACTACAAACCACATTAGGCTTTAAAACTGACCTATACACCTCTTTTCATGTACTCTCCAGCTCACTAACATACTCAATAAACCTCATAAAATAACTCATTATTGTGTGCACTCATATCACCAATCCACCATACTCATACCTTATCACAAGGTTTCTTTATGCCATGACTAGGCTTAGGCTACTTAAGCACTTAACCTCAAAGACCTACTACCTATGCATTTATCAACAATGGCAACAAGACAATAACAATCATAACCATTGAAATAATCTCTTTCACACTACATACCTTCAATTATCATAATATTTTAATAACACATGCTACCAATTGGCCTTGATCATAACAACACTCTTATATACATACTTGTCATCATATCTTCATAAGAACCTTCAATGAAAACACTGATAAATTTAAGCTAACTTAACCTTAACATCAACTAACAAAAAAGACAATTCTCAATAATATTACCTTATCATATCATGCACATACCTCAATGACCACTCACCATGAACCTTCACTAGATGAACCTTGACATCAATGACATTAACCTTGACATAAATGACAACAACATGCCAACAAACTCCCCCTTTGTCATTGCTAGGAAACACACTACAACTTGATCATTCTCATCTCCCCATTCTGGTCTTACTCCCCCTTTGACATTAATGACAAAGGGTCTTCCACAAACTACCATATGATTCTTGGAGCTAAAATTCAATAATAAACATAATGAGATGCTAAAAAAAACTCACCTTAGGGTCATACTAGTTGTTTTAGACAAATTTTGGAACACTTTAATTATATCTCAAGAAACCATGATTCTTATGACTTCTACCTCACTATCTTGACACTTCACAACAAAGAGATACAAAGCTCCCCCTAAGATTATGTTTATCCTCACATACACTAGATGACAAACACTCTCATAAACTAATCATTCTCTCAAAAAGATACATCTCCCTCTGGTAGTCATTCTCCTAAAACTAGCTCTTTTCTCAAATAAACATGATCACACATGCAACATCTAGAATCATGCCTTCTTGCAACAAAATCTCAACACACAGAATATGAAACATTATAGGAACATGATCAAGCTTACTCCAATCATACCTCCTTTAATTGAGGGGTCATTAAATCTTCAAAAATCATGCAATATTCTTCTTGGGAACAACCTACATCTTTGGCCATGAAAATAACTTCATTGCCAACCTGATAAACACCTTCATCATGACTTTTAGAATCACTCCTTTCACTCTCATCGGAGGAACCACTATCTTCTTTTTTATACAAGTTTTTCTTATTTTTGAAGTATTTCTTCTTGCCTTCAGACTTTATAAAAATATTCTTGCTCTTTTCATACCTATAAGACTTATTATCCTCATCATGATGTTCATCAACTTCTTCATCATCCTCAACCTTATGCTTGTGAGGACATTTCTTAGAAAAATGTCAAATCTTTCCAGATATGAAACATTTGAAAGGTAACTTACCTTTGTACTGACCAGATCTAGTTTTCAATTTCCTAGCAAAGATGGCTATCAATTCATCATCATCAATAGTTGAACATACCTCATCCTTGACTTTTTTGGCTTTTGAATTCTTCTCAGCTTTGAATGTTGATTCTTTCTTGGGAGGTGTTTCTTCATTTTTTCTCATCTCATAGATAGTCAATATGCCATGAATCCCATCCATATTAAGTGTGTCTAGATCTTGAATTTCTTCTATTGTAGACACATTTGATCAAATTTAGAAGTCAGGGATCTCAATACCTTTTGAACAACTATAGACTCTTTCACTTCTTCTCTAAGACCTTTGATGACATTGACAACTTCATCAAATATTAATAGGTAAGATGCAATGCTCTCATCTTCCTTCATACTCAAAATTAAAAAATTCTTTTTATGGGTTTGTAATTTATCCATCTTCACCTTAGTGTCTCCTTCATAGATAGTATTCAACTTGTCACATATCACCTTGGCTGACTCATAGTGTATTACCTTCACAAACTCTACCTATGATAGACCACATAGAATGGCATTCATTGCCTTGGAGTTGCTCTCGCTTACCTTCTTACCTAATGTATCAATTGGTGGTGTAGGATGTGGAGTGTATCCATACACAATTAACTACCATATATCATAACCCATTGACATTAGATATGTCCTCATTCTGATGCTCCAAAATGCACAATTAATTCAATTGAAGAATGAAGCCTTACTAGTAGAGAAACCTCCTTGAACTTTACTACTATCCATACTTGCTTCTAGGATCTCTTTTAGGCTATTAGGCCTACTTCAAAGGACCTAATGGGTAAGTACGCAAATTTGGGGGACAAAAAGTGGCCTACCCATGGACATGATTTTCTTAAAATTTTAAAAACATGAACTTATGTAGATAATTTGATATATCTACACTCCAAATTTGAAGATGGTGTAAGAACATGAAATGCATTATTTTGAGTCTAGTTTCTAAAGCACCATTTTTTAAAAAAATGATTAAGTAAAACTAGGTAAAACATTTAAAATTTTAAGAGAAACTCTTATTTTTTAAGAAAACAAAGTAGATAGATGGATGTGTAATGCACCATTTTTTGAGTAACATTTAATATTGTTTGAAACCCTTAAAAGAAAATTTAGATAAAATATCATAGTTTGTGACCTATATTTTTTTTAATTTTTTCAATGAATACTTTTTTTTTAATTTTTCAAGTAAATATATCCTAAAAATTGACAAAAAAATAGATAACCATCCATGCAATGCACCTAACTACCTCAAAAAAAATGAAAATCAATTTTTTTTTTAATGTGTGTAGAATTAGGCCTAGTTTGCGACCATATAACTTATTTTTAACTTGGATCAATGAAATAAAAATTAAATTAACATATATAGGCATGCATGTTTGCATCATGTAGTGACCTAAAAAAGGTATAGTTAGAAATTAGCATAGTTTGAAACCTTAAATTTATATTTACTACTCTAAATGTGAAGTATAAGTTTACATTTATATTGTTAAAATAAATGTAACAATATAAATGTAAACTTTAAATTTAAATTTATTTTAGTAGATATAAGAAATTAGGGTCACTCTACATCTGATAGAGTTGGTCTCATAACTACACACCTTATGACATGGAAAATAGTTTTTCAAAATCCAATCTAGTCAGTACTTAGGAATTTTTAGGGTCTAGGTATTATACCTATGGATTTCAATATGTAATTTTACAATCAATATCCATTTTTGGTAAATATATAGTCATTTTAAAAGTTTTTATGCCTTCTATATTGATTCTTAGCATGTATAGGAGTCCTAATTTTGTCAAAATTGAATTCTGAAAACCACCTAAAGTGGTGTGATTAGGGTAGTTTAGGTCATATTGATGACCTTCACACATCAAAAAACCACTTTATCTAATTTTACTTGTTCATCATCCCTCCCTCATCCTTGATCACTTCTCACTCATCTCTCATTAACCCTAATCACTCTCTCATCATTACTCATTGTCTCTAATCACTCCTTAATTTATCTTTACTATCTCAAGTCATCTATAATCATTCCCTTATCATCCATAATAACTCTTCCATTGACCCTCACTATCCATCATCATACCTAATCACTACCTCCCCATCCTTTATCATCCCTAATCACTCTTTCTTCATCCCCCATCATCATTAATTACTTACTCATCCCTATTCACTCCCTCTTCATACCTCCTCATCCCTAATCACTCCTTTATTGAACTTAATTATCTCTCATCATCTCTAATCACTTGAACTTATCATCCCTAATCACTCCTTCATTGACTATCACCATCCATCATCATTTTTGGTCAATCCCTCCTCATCCCTCATAATTCCTAATCAATATTTCTTCATCCCCCATCATCGTTAATCACTCCCTCATTGAACCTCACCATCCCTCACCATCCTTAATCTCTCCCTCATCATCTGATGCAACTATATACTCTAAAGATATATTTGATTCCAATCATATGTTGTTTAATCCATTATAATAGAAATTAACTAATTTTTAAGACTTATTGTGTTTTCAATACCCATTTATGATAGTCAATTTTATTACTAAATGAATTATATGATATTGTAAATTTATAGTCAAGTAACATAAGTACTAATGCAAAATAGAGTTTGAATTTTGGTTCATCAAATTATCTTTGTTCTAAAGATGACTAGATGAAACTTTATTTGGTTTCACCTTTGGTAGTTTGGTTCAAAATAAAAAAATTAAACATAAATCTCTTATATAATTTTTTAATTCTAATAAGACTTGAATCAGATGTAAAGTTATTTAGTGTTTCCCATTCTTGTATGACTTGAATACTGGTCAGGTTCACACAAGAACTCTTTGTGTGTGTAATGTGTCCCAAATATTTTATCTCTTGCATGAAAAATGAACATTTATTCATGTTATCATAGTAATATGTTTCTAAAAAATGTGAAATAATAGTTTAGCATGGTGTAGATGTTCATCCCATGTTTTTTAATGATTAAGATGTCATTAGGGAGTGATTAGGGATGGTGAGATATAATGAGGGAGTTATTAAGGATGATGACAGATGGTGAGAGCCAATGAGGGAGTGGTTAGAGATGATAAGGGAGTGATTAAAGATTATGAGGAATGGTGAGGGTCAATGAGGGACTGATGAGGGATGATGAAGGATAAGGAGTGAGTGATTAGGGATGATGAGGGATAATTAGGGTCATTGAGGGAGTAATTATGAATGATGAGGGAGTGATTAGAGTGACTACATATATTGAGGGTCAATGAGGGAGTGATTAGGGATAATAAATAATGATGAGAGTGTGATTAGGGGTGATGAGGTATGAGTAGGAAGTGATCAGGGATGAGGGAGGGATGATGAACAAGTGAAATTAACATAAAGTGGTCATTTGATGTGTGTAGGTCATCAATGTCACCTATGCTACCTAAATCATACCACTTTTCATCAATTTTAAAGTGAGTGGTTTGCAAAATTGAATTTTGAAAAACTTAATAGTCTTAGAAATGCTAAGAATCAATATAAAAAGTATAAAACCCTTTAAAATGACTATATGTTTACCAAAAATGGACATCAATTAGAAAAATTGTGTCTTAAAATCCTTAGGTTTAATACTTAGACCCTAAAAATTCTTAAGTACTGACCATATTGTGTTTTAAAAACCTATTTTCCACATCGTAAGGTATGTAACTATGAGACCAAATCTATTAGATGAAGAGTGGCTCTAATTTCTTATTTTTATTATTTTTTTTTAAGTATAACATTTTAGTTTACATTTATTTACTTATACTTAACATTTAGAGTAGTAAATATAAGCTTCTAATGAAAGTTGGCTTCATGTGAAACTCCCACATGATTTTATGTGTAAAATAATAGGAAACTAGTAAATATAAGCTTCTAGCCAAAGTTTCCTTCATGTGAAAATTCCACATGCTTTTATGTACAAAATAATAGGAACACAATAACACTATCATGTTATCAATAATGTGATCATGTTATTTGTTATCCAAAATTCACTTCATCTATATGTTCATTGATTTAATGTACAAAATAATAGTAATGTGACCACATTATTATTTTTATAATAACATGATCACACTATCTATTAACATAATCAAATTATAAATTAAAACAATCACATTATGGCCTGGTAATTTTTGAGCCATAATTTAAATAACATGATCATGCTATGTGAATAATGTTATTGTGTTATTTAATAACATGATCATGTTATGTAAAATATACATATGATTTTCCCCTAACTCCATGCACTTACCTTGCTCTGATACTAATTTTTGGAAGTACAATGATTGAGAGGGGTGTTGAATCAATATTCAATACCTTTCATTCAATTACACTTAAGCAATCATGAACCATTAAAATAAAAAAATAGATCTAGTAAGCATAAACAACTATCCACCTAAGCATGAAACATAATAACACATCACATAAGTGTAAAAACATCAAAGGAAATAAAACTCACTAATATCTATAAATGGAATATAATCATTTAAGATAAAATTCAAATTTAGTGAAGAACCAAATCCATATGTAACACCAACCCCAACTAGCCAATCACCCACTTGACTAGGATTTAATAATCACCCACTTACAAGGAAGCACCAACCCCCTAGATGAATCAACACCAAATTAAACTCCTAATTTAATTAATCAAATTTATTACACCTTATTGATTAGACAACATATGATTATTATATGCAATCAAAAATGCATCATGTTTATAAATCAATCTTGGCTCAGAGAAGATAGAGCATACCTACACTTCTAATTGGGAATACATTTGTTAAGTGAGATCATGACCAATAATGGGATCTTCTAGACCTAATTATGGGATCAATTGTCATAATACATCATGTTAGTAAGGGTTACAAAGCCTATAGTCTAACATAATCAAGAAATAACCCTAAAAGAGTCCTAGGTTTGATATTCACTCTATTTTAATAAACAATAAAGTAAATATAATCTAGTGCACACTAAAGGTTATGTCAAAAAGTGGGGGTTATAAACAAAAAAAACTAAACTAAACATGCATAAAAGACATACTCACATCAATTTATATGGAATCCTAATGCATGGGAGATAAGGACAACTACATTATCTATCTACTCTTATAAAGAAGAAATAAAGTTAGGAATACTTACCTTGAAGATGTTCCCTTGTTCAAGGTAATTTAAAAAAAAATGTTGTGGTATGTAAGGATAATAAATACAAATCAACTCTAGGCTACACAACCTATCTATGTATCCAGAAGACTTCTTCACAAGATAAGATCCATATCTCCAAATAAATTTTGGAACCTTAAGCTTTATTGATCAATTATAATGGTCAATAAGTAGATGTTTGTTCACACTTATTATTCTTCACTTCTCTATTATAAAATGGTTGGGAATTAACTTGTATATATAGGTAGATCATGCCTAAAATCCTTTCGAATATGTTAGTTGTATGGGGTCGACCTAGGCAACCCTATATGTTTTTGGGAGATAAATCACTAGGTCCCAACCTAGGTCAACCAAAGGGCTAACAAAACTCTCAAGTGAAAATACCCAAAAATAGTATAGGGTCAATCTAGTTGACCATATATAGTAATCAGAGGCTGAAAACTATACAAGGTCAACCCATTTGACCTAGTACAATCAACTAGTGAAAGGGGGTCAAGGTAAGAAAAATGAAGATAATGATATGAGAAATGTTTATAATGGGTAAAACATTGAAGAATAATCTTAGGGTAAATTTATTTAGGAGACAATTGTGTATATGGAAAGTGGAAAAGAGACAATAATCTTATAAATCACCAATGGTCTGCTGATCCCTTTCCTAGTGCACCCCTTAAGGCATGCACTAAGAGAGATTGAGACTCAATGGGTTCCTACAAGATAAAAAGTGTCAGTAAGTGATAAAAGTTTGAAAATATTATGTGTATACATATTCCCCAATCAAATCTCATCATGTGTCATGTGAGTGTAACACGGGATGGTGCTTCAAAAATTAAAACATGATAACCCAAAACATTGATGCTAAGTAAAGTGCACTAAGTAGAAAATAAGAAAAAGAAAGGATAGAATTGGAAAACACATACCTTTACTTACCTTAATTATGTAAATAAATAATTATACTACAAGATAAATTGAAGGCATCCAATGTGAAGAACACTAGGAGACCCTATAGAAGTTAGTGTAAAAAATAGGCAAAAATAATTTTTTTGGGAAGATAGGCATATAGAGGTTAGTACAGATAAAGTTTGTAGGAAAATTGAAAAATTAAGATTGTTAAGGAAATGTTTAGAATATTGAAGGAAAATAAATGACAAAAGGATGGAAAATGAATGGAAAAACGAATGATAAAATGATTGGAAAACACAATAAATCACATGGGAAAGCATGTAAAACATAAATGATAAAAAGGAATATAGAACATACTAAATCACATTGGGAAGCATGTAAAACATGAATGGAAAAAGGAATGTGGAACATACTAAATCACGTTGAGAAGCATGTAAAACATGAATGACAAAAAGGAATGTGGAACATTCTAAATCACATTAGGAAGTATGTAAAACATGAATGAAAAGTAAAATATCAATAAAAGATAACTTGCACAAATATAGTTAAGAAAGTGAAATGTAAGATCATGTAAGATAGGAAAAAATAAAAACATGAAAGACTGAAAATGAAGTGTAATTGAAGATGTAAGACAAACATGAAAAAATCATACATAAAGAAAAACTGCTAATAATGGAAAATGTCATATGTAAGATAGGTGAAGTCCACAAAAATCAAAAGAGAACATGATGGATAAATGAAAATCAAAAGCTCTAAAGGATGAATACTCAAAATTAGTGCTTATTCTAAGATACAATGTAAGAAAACACAACCACCCAACATCATGACTAAGATGATAATGAGATGGTGTGGTAAATAAATGGTCTAAGGGTGTAATCCATAGTTGCTCAAACATGTTATTTTGGTCTAAGGATAGATAAAATTTAAACAAAGTAGTGCTAGTATGTTTTTAAGAGATGAAGAAAAAGGAAGTAAAGAAGAAGGGAAAATAGATTTAGAATCACAATTTGCCTATCAAGGGGGGAAATGAAATAGGTTGAGGGGATAAAAAACCAAGGTAGAGAAAATCTTTATCAAATTAAAGACACTCAAATTATGTTTTTCAAAATAGGAGGACTTTCAACCTTAAGGACTCTTAAGAACTTCTCTTAACCACACAAGTCTTAGGTCAACAAATGGAGTATATAGATCATCCCATGAAGGTTATATGTATGAAAAATAAAATGGACCCACCTCCTCACAATGTGTTCCCCATTCCTCAAGACCTCTTATAAATCCACTGGTCTACTACAAAGATTGGGTACTTACATGAGAAAGTAGGTGGCACCATAGAGTTTGTTGAATTATCTTATTCTAATCTACTAGCCTACCACACCCCAATAGACCTCAGCTCTATGTAAGGATAACTATGGAATTTGTTCTTTGATTAGAGATAGGGGATGTGCTTGGAATCATGTATTTTGGTGTGATTTTAACTTTTGAGATTTATATATTGCCTTTTAGATATCATTTCCTTTTGATTCAAATGATTTGAATTTTAACTTTCTTGATGGCTTTTTCTATTCCTCCTCAATACGGATTTGGAAAACCAAACATGGGTGTTAAATATGAATTTCATTTGAATACTTGGGATAAGGTTACTAAGAGAGAAAACTTCAAAGATCATGGGATCTAAGAGTCTCATAAATATATATAAAATAAAAGTGCTATCTTGACTTCAAACTTATTTTATCTAATGTGGAGTGAAAGGAAAGGAAATAAAGAGGAAAGACACATAGAACAATTTGAATTACTTCAAATAGAAAAAAAATATGATAAAGGGGAAAAAAGGATACAATGATAGTAAAGTGTGATTCCTTATCATAAGAATGATGGAAATGGAGGAAAACATGCTAACATAGATTTGTTGTGCAAATTCCATCGATCAAAAGAAGTAAAATCTAAAGTTTTGAATGAGAATTAGTGATATTTTGATTATAAAAGGGATGAAAAAATGATAATTTATGAGGAGCATCGGGTCCTATCCATGGTATTATAGTATAAATCATAAAGGAGAAACCCATGAGGGTGTCAAAAAGTAAAATGTGAAATAATAAAATGAGAAAAGAAGCAAAGGTGGTATTTTGTGAGGAGGGATAGGTCCTATCCATGGTATTATAATTTAAAATCACAAAAGAGAAACCCATGGGGGTGAATTCTAAATAAGGGAAAAAATAATCATAAAGCTACTAAGGCAAAGAATAACAAAAAAAGACAAAAATAAAATAAATATATGAGGATAAAAAAGGAAGAAAATGCCAAATGTAATGTGTAATAAAACCAAATAACCCAAAGGTGAAAATGATGATGATATAAAAATGAAATTAAAAGAATAGAAATGTAAGAAAAATAAAGAAACATGAGTAAAAGAGAACAAGTAAGATCTATGCTAACATCTGTATCAGAGATGAGTTTGTGAAATACAAGTATATAAGTCTCAAAAGGTTTTTTGAAGCTAAATTTGGTTATTATTGTGCATTGTAGGACAAGAGCGAGCATCACAAGATACCCCAATGGGTAATTAGATGCAAGGATGGGCATAAAAAGATGCCTTAAAATCTAAAGGGACATGTGTATGGGCATCTAAAGATGCCCCAACATGTGAGGTGGAGTGAGGTAACATTGAAATATTAAAATGGATTGCATTAGGTTGTTAGGTGCATTTAGAGATAGGTAAATGTGTTGGTTTGTTAGATTTTAAGGAGGTTGAATGTGACATATGATGGGTAGTATAGGTATGAAGAGGTAAATGAGGTAAAAGAGGACCATGTATGATATGCATTAGAGTAGGCATTTGAGCTAGGTAATATTTTGGTTCATGTGACTTAAGAAGTTGAGGTTCAATGGATGCAATGATATGTTCAAAATTGTTCATGTTAGCTATATTTTCCTTATTGGTGTAGGAAGAAGGATCAACTATGGTTTGAACAATATTAGTGGATGAGATATAGGTATGGGATGATTATTGTTGATAATTGGGTAGTTGATTTTGATGTGATTGTGGTTCTTGAGATTGAATTTGATAAGCTTGAAGATAATCTTGATAACATTGTTTTGTTTGAGTATCAATATTGAAATGTAGGCCAAGTAAGGAAGAAATCATAAAATGGTGAAGATCACATCAAGACTGATGAGAATGACCTATAGGATCATGCCAATAATAAAATTTATCAAGATTGTACCATTTTGGAAGAGGTTTGAAAGGATCAAAGTTCATGGGTTTAGAGGGTGGAAATTTCCTCTTAAGTAATTTTAGACTCAAGGGAGGGTGGGTTGGGTTAAAATTGGATGAATTGGATTCTCCATTTTGAGGTTGGGAAAACTTGGATGAATCAATGTTATGATAAGATTATTGGAAAGGTTCTTTAGTAGTTGTTTGAGGTGGTTCAAATTGAGTCATAATAAAGTCTTGCCTTTTTTCTTGGTCTAAGGCTTTGTCTAAAGTCTTAGGTGAAAATATTCAAACTTTGTATTGAAGGGGAGGTTTAAGATCAGTGAAAAATAGTTTTTAAAGAGTATCTTCATTCATGTTACGGTATACTTTATGAGTTAGAGACTTTTATCACTTGATTAAAGTGTGAGCATATTCATTAAGAAGTTGTTTAGCATTGAGAAAATGGCTAATGTAATTTTTAGGAAGGTCATCATGTTGGAATTACTTCATTATAACATTGACTAAATTATCTAGTTCTACGATGGAATGTCTAGGAATTTGGTTGTGCCATTCAAGTACATCACTAACAAAGGTTTTGGCTAAGAGTTTGGTGGTATCAAAGGTACTAGTTTGGACCCATTCCTTATAGAGATTACCAAAATATTTAAGAAATATATTAGGGTATTTATTCTAATTATATGTTATAGTTGGAGAAAAATTTCCAATATCTATAGATGCAATGAATGGGGCTAAAGGTTCATTTTGAAGATGCTGAAGCATTTTGTTATTCACTAAAGGTTGAGGGATGATATTCCTATTGGCATATCTAAGAAGAGGAGGGACATAATTATGATTTGGTTAAGATATGATGAATTGAGGTGGTTGAATTATCATGTTTAATAAATTTTGTTACATGTTCATCATTTGAGATTGATTGGTTATTTTCATGATGTTCATTTGTTGAACTACTTGTACAAGAAGTTGAATTGTATCAATAAGTGGAATGGAAGGTGGGTTATTAGTGTTGATAGGAAGAAGATTATTAGGTGGGGGATTCCAAACATTGGTATTGGGAGGAGGATTACAATGAAGGACCTCAAATACATTACATTGTTTAGTGATTGATTTTGGTTTAAGGGAAGAGGAAGGAAGAAAGTGGATAGTTCCATCTAAAGTAATAAATAAGTGAGGTTATTATTTAAATCCTTGATTATGTAATGTTTTAGATTATGGTAAAATCAGGTTTTGAAGGGACCCCAAAACCCTTTAATAGAATCAAGAAAGATAAAGCATTAACAACCACTAGGAAAAGCAATCCTGAAACCTACTGAAGAACAATATCAAAATCAGGTTTTACAGGGACCTGAAACCACAAACATAGTCCAATAAAAGTACCCAAGTTTTATAAGGACCTAAAACCTCAAAGAACTTACAGCATAGGGTAAAGAATACTAAAAAAAATATATCTTTAGCATTCTGCCCTAGCCAACAATGTAGGTTGCCATTGTAATAAACAATAACAACACAAGAATTTATCGAGACATTAAAATTCTACAAAATACCTTTGGTTTCTCTATTCCTTTAATTTGACAGAGACACTATCAGATCCAACAATAATGATGACTGTAGCCAAGTCGAGAAAAAGGCCATGCTCCACTATGCCCTCAAACCCTAAAAATGCACTGCCCATAGCCCTGGCATCTTTAATCAGTGTCTCAAAATACAAATCCACATAGGAATCTATGGCCACCATTAGAATTAGGTGGATCCTTTCTTTCCCATGCTCACGATCATGTACCCACACCTACCTATTGTAGCTCCTTCATGTGCCTCTCTGCTCGCTTCAGAACCATGTTGTTGAAGACGCTACAGATGCCACGATTGCTCGTAACCACCACCAAAGCCACCTTTCACACAGGGTGCACCTATGTTAGGGGGATGTCTACGTCCTCCATCTATAGCTACTTCTTGATGTTGTAGAGGACTTGGACCAGTGTCTTCGAGAAGGGGTGCCCCTTCTTAGAGCCACTCTCCTTATGTGTATTTAGAGTTACTGGGCCTTTCCCAACTTGCTAAAATAAGGATGAAAATATGTCATCATGATGAGATAAGACTAGATAAACACACAATGAAAGAGGTGAAAAAAATAAAGAGATAGAAAGTGACATAAATAGTATAGAGTCGACTGGGTTGACCTAACATAAAAAATAGGGTTTAAAAATTGTACAAGGTCAACTAGGTCAACCAAGTACAATGAAAAGAGGCTATGAAAAGAGTGAACAGGGTGTAAAAATAGTAAATGGTCAACTAGGTTGATCTATTATAGTGAACAAAGGCTGGAAAAATGTATAGGGTTGACTAGGTCAACTTAGTACAATAGATAGGGAAAATTTACAAAGCATATAATAAATTGTGGATAGAAACAAGATAATTTTTGTAAGTAATTTGAAAAGTAAAAAAAGTATGGAAAATATATGATAAAAAGAATGAAATAAATGAAAAAATTCTATAAGGTTTAGTTCACATTGGGTTCAAAATAATGTATTATGAAGGTGAAGCTAAAGTGAATAAAATATTAAGAAGAAAGTGGAAACATGATGACAATCTAACCAGTGGTGGGATAGGATTCATGTTAGGTTTAATATAATGTATTAAATTAGAAATTAATCATGTATATTAATCAATCTTGGATTAGAGAATATAAATCATACCTATACTTCTGATTGGGAATACATTTGTTAAGCGGGAGCATGACCAATATAGGGATCCACTAGACCCGATTAGGGGATCACTTATCACAATACACCATGATAGGAAGGGTTTCAAATCCTAAAGTCTAACACAATCATGAAACAAACCTAAATGAGTCCTAGTTTTTATATTCACTCTATTCTAATAAACAATAAATTAAATCTAATATAGTACACTCAAAGCTTGTGGCATAAAGTGGGGGTTTGAAATAAAACAAACTAAACTAAACATGCATAGAATACATATACTCATGTCAATGTATAAAATATCCTAATGCATGGGAGAGAAACGAAAATAAATTATCTATCTACTCTTATAAAGGAGAAATAAAGTTAGAAATACTTACCTTGAAGACAAACCCACCGAGCCTCAATCTCTCCCTTGGCCAAGGTGCTTCATAAGAAATTGTTGTGGTATGTAAGAATAACAAAGACAAATTATCTCTAGGATACACAACATATCTATAAATAAAAATAATTCTCCATAAGAGAATATCCATATCTCTAAATAAATTATGTAACCCTAATATTTATTCCTCAAGTAGAATGGTCAATAAGCAGATGTTCATTCACACTTATTTTTTTCATTTCTCTATTCTCAAATGGTTGGAAATGAACTTGTATATATAGGTAGATCTTGTCCTAAATCCTTTAAAATATGTTGGGTATATGGGGTCAACCTAGTTGACCCTATATATTTTTAGGATATAAATCACTATGTCTTGAGCTAGGTTTATTGAAGGGATAACAAAACTCTCAAGTGAAAATACCTAAAAATAGTATAGGGTTGACCCAGTCGACCTAGTATAGTCAAATGATGAAAGGGGGTCAAGGAAATAAAAAGGAAGATAATGGTATGAAAAATGTTTGGAATGGGTAAACAAAAAATAATATTCTTAGGGTAAATTTTTTTAGGAGATAAGTGTGTAGATGACAAGTGGTAAAAGGGACAATAATCTTATGAAACACCAATGGTCTGCCCACCCCTTTCCTGATGCACCCCTTAAGGTGTGCACTTAGAGAGATTGAGACTCAATGGGTTATTATAAGATATAAAGTGTCATGAAATGATAAAAATTTGAAAATATTATCTGTATACAATGATCACCTTATTTATCTCTTCACACTCTTTAACCCTCTAAAACTGCCTTCTAGGCTTTTTCACTCAACTAGGTCTCTTCAAGACTGATTAGGTAATATGACCTTGATTTTCATAAACATAAATAATATTATATATTAAATATATTTTATATACACCCATATTATAGTATAAAATATCTTCTTATATTCTTCAATCTTATATTTCATTTGTTTCTCTTCTCTCTCTTTTTCTAACTAGCTAATTAGGCATAAAAAGCCTTGTTCTTATACAAGTCTCTTTCTCATACACATCTTGGTCAGCCACACAAACTTGACTACTTATATTTGCCACAAAATATTCATTAGGAAACATTATAATTAATAATAAATCATTACATTAGGTTGGCCATAACTCAAATAGACCAAATCCTTCTTTAGGTCTCATGGAGACCTAATTCCATTAGGCCTACTTTAGGTCATGTTACCTTATGACCCCTTAGAACACTCCAAAAATATATAAATGGAACAAAATTTTCATACAACAATCAAATATTCCTTATCCAACATCCTCTAATCACTATGACAACTTTTAGATCTAACCACCACTTGAAACACTCTATTAACATTGCTCACATTAGGCCTTTGAAAACACAGAAAAGTTTATCTTAAACATATAAAGATAAAAATTTATCCACATAAAAATGAAAATAAATAACTTATAAATTACCTAAATTACTTCAAAAATATCACCATATGCATTAGACACTTTAACTCAGGTCATAGATCCTCAAACTCATCACTACAACTTTCTTACTAAGAACTGCCAAGACTCTCAAAAACATAGTCATGCATAATTGACATTCAAAACCTATATGACCAATTTAAAATAATATTTATGTATGAATATTATCCTAAAATACATTTAAAACTTATTTAAACATAAAAAAAATAAGGTCTAATGTCAAATATTAGACATATAGACCAATCTCTATACCTCTCTCCTCACAGTCACACCAGAACCAGATAAACTATTTTGGATTTATTGATTTCAAAACTATAACTAAATTCCAAGCTATATTAAAAATATTAGTAATACAAAAAATCCATAAAAAAATCTTCATGCACTTTGATCCATAATTCTACCTTGAAAACACACCAAAAACCAACTTCTCACACTACTTGAGTTTTACACCATTAGCCCTGTTAGTGACTAGCCTACTTGGATCACCATATTAGAGCACTTAAGGACTAGAACCTGTCCAAAAAACTTCATGGAAATGAAACATGAGTCTTTACCTTATTCTTCCATCCATTTTATTACTATGTTCAATTCATATTTTGACTTCTACAATAACTTCTTTAGAAATAAGCCTATAACTCAACATTTTCTCTCTCCTCTATCTATCCAATACCACTTGGAGGTGCATGGGAGTGTTTAATATACTATTTAATATCTTACCTAATAAATTCAATCCATTTTTATCACTTTTGAGAAAAATATTCAACATTGGTTCTTCATTAGGTTTCTAAGAGGGTTTAAACCAGTTTCCACTCTTAACGATCATTCACAAAGCATAGTCCCTCAATCCAAAAACTAATGCCTAGAATTTTGAGCTAGGAAAATTCCCCAACTACCATTAACTGATTAAGTTCCCATGAAAAGGTTTTAAAAACTAATGAGTATAATAAAACCTTCTTGGTTTGATAACCCTTCATTTTGCACACTCAAGAGATCTCCAAATAAATTTTCATGCCTTTTCCTTGACACTATGACCTCAAACTACATGAAAAAACATGAAATAACATACCTCACCTCTAAAAATTATTACATGATCTCAAATACCTTTACATATAATCATGAACCATCATTAGGATAGCTTCTCTCTTTATTCTCTAGACCTTGACCTGTAAACCACATTAGGCCTTAAAACTAACCTTCATTCCTCTTTCCATTAACTCTACACAACACTCACATACTCAAGCAAATTCATACAACCACTCATGCTTATGTGCACTCATCTCAATAAGCCACCATGCTTAGACCTTTTCACAAGGTTACTTTATGCCATGACTAAGCTTAGGCTACTTAAGCATTTGACCTCAAAGACTTGATACCTATGCATTTATCAACAATGACAACTAGAAAACAACACTCATAACCAATGCAATACACTCTTTTAATCTACATATATTCAATGTTGATAATCTTGTCACAACACACACTTATAATTGAGATTGATTATAATAATACTCTTATAGACCTACTTGTCATCATACCTTCACAAAAACCTTCAATGACAATACTAAAAACTTCAAGCTAACCTGAACCTTGACATCACCATTGACATCAACCAATATAAAATATAATGCTCAATAATCTCACCTTATCATATCATGCATGTGCCTCAATGAACACTCACCATGTTCCTTCACTATATGCACCTTGACATTAATGACATCAACCTTAATATCAATGATATCAACCTTGACATCAATGATAACAATATGCCAACACTTATAGAATTCTAGAAACTAAGATGATGCTAGATGGCATCATCCTATGAACTAGAGGCCATATACCGATGAATAAGGGATATATAAATGTAAACAATAACATCATTAGACCCCCTAGCATAAATTTTATGGGTATCTATCCATCAACAAACCATTAGACCCTAATCCCCTGAACCAACTGGAAGTTTCCATATGGTAGTAAACACTAGACTAAATTTAATCAGTGTCTACCCATCAATAAACTATCAGAGCCAAGAATAGATATCTTAAAAGACTTGTTTAGTTTAGTGTTTGATTCTAGATTTTAAATCATGGCATATGATTTGGAAAATGTTTAGATCTTAATAAATAGTCATGATCCCAAATTGAATTTTTTTGATGAGTGACAATGTTTGGTCTAGAATTGAGGAAATCTATGTTTATTTCTCATATTATGAAATCCTTCATGGCCTTTCCCTTTTATTCTTTTTCAACGGTTTTAATTTAACCATTTGATTGAAATGTGTAGGGTTTAATATTTTACCTCATAATATAGAGTCAATGGTAGTTAGACACTTGAAAGCATCCTATTGACCCTAGCCACATGCAAACAAATTAAAAAATGATAATTTAGTTAAGTGTTGGGCCCTTTTTTAGGCCTTGAGATTGTGCCACATGGCATGATATAATTTGATTGTTAGGTATAATATAATGAATAATTTGAAAAGTTTATAAGTGATTAGGGCCCCAAGATCATGCCATGTGGTAGGATCACAACAACATAGGACTAGGAAGCCATCGATGGAACATATAGAGATCTGAACCCTGAAGGCCCAAGATGTTGCCATATGGTGACATCTTAGATGCTAGGGAATCAAAGCATTTTTATATGATTATTATACCTTAAATCCCCAATAGCCATCTAATCTCTTATATTTATGATTTTTAGGGGGGCCATAATTTAAAAGGGAGCATAGGTATCCCAAGATTTCCATGATTGTGCCATGTGGCATGATAACTTTTGATCAAAATAAACCTCAAAGAGTTCACATAATGTCATGTAGCATCATCTTGAGAAACCAAGAGCATAAACCAAGTGAATTAGGGACCATCACATGGAATTGATGACATGAAAAAGGTCCCCCAACATTAATTTTATGGGAATCTACCCATCTATAGACCATCAATGCATGAGTCTCTTAGCCAATGAGATCCCACCACATGAAATAAACACCAACTTAAATTTGATGCATGTCTACCTATCAAGAGAGAATAATTGTGATGAAAATGAATTTCTTATATAGAAAATATTTATTTATCTATTTATCACATTTATTGTTCATTTAAATCTCATTAGCATGTCTTTGCCTTAATCAAATAGGTTTTATATTTATATGTGTCTTCAAAATTTATAATTCAAAGTATGCCACATCAATGCTAGGATTTAAAGTCAACACACCATGTGTCAAGCATATATAAATCCATTAGACATAGAAAATTCAAAATAGTTTAAAATAAATTCTAAGTGTTGGAGATATTCATATATATGAGATTGTGCCACATGGCATGATCTCAGAGAGCTAGTACGTAGAGCAAGTAGTGAATACAAAGTGGCCCTAAGCCTTAAAGGCCCATGATACTACCACATGGTAGCATCAAAAAATATTTGGATTCAAAAGACATATAAAAAAATTCTCAAAGGCCAGCAACCATCAATATCTTATATCAATGGCTCATAGAATCCAATCTCTAATAGAACTAATAATGGAGTGATAAAGCTTGAAGTTCCAATATGTCATGATGTGATGACATGTCAGACGCTGATGACTCATAGAGATGTGGAGGCATTACCAAAAGCCTAAGATACAATAAAATCATGTGATCATGCCATATACCATGATCGCATTAAGAAATAACATAAATCTCAAATGCAAAGTTTGAGAATGTATAAATCAAATCCCAAATACCTATGCAATGATGGAATGCTAAGTGGCATGATCCAATGATCCCAAAATCTATAGACAAATAAGTGAGAAGAGGAAATGTGGCTCCATAAGTGATGTCATAATATAGTGAACATAAATTTAATAGGCATCATCCTGATAATAGACCATCAAACCTAAGTCACTAACCAAATAACATCTTGTCACATGATAGTAATCTCATAGCTTAAGATTGAAAATTGTCTGGACTGTCAAGACTATTAAGCTTGATATTGGATTATGTATTCAATCCAATTTGTATAATAAAGTTTTAGTTTATTCTCCTAAAAATAAAGTGATAAAAATAGTGGTGAACTAAATACAAATAATGAATATGGAGTGGATCATGGGCATGACATGCATATTGTGATTAGCTGAGGACCACTAAGGACAAGAATAAAACCTTTAAGAGGTGTGGCCTCTAACTACAAATCATGGTCAAGTTGGAAAATATATTAGAATAAAACCTAATTTACCCAATCATAATTGAATATCTATAACCACCAAAATAGTTGGATGAGTGTACTCCATGAGATGAAATGGTCTATATGTAGACTCTTTGTAATGTAAAAAATGTTGAGACTTTGTATAAAGAATCTCTGTCAAAATTGCAACATAATCCTTTGCTTGTTTTAACTTTGTTTTATTGTTTAAGAAAATTTACTATTGTTTTTGGTCTTGAGTTCATGCTTTTTCTAGAGAATTGATACTATTTTTCATTATATAAATGAATGCAACAACTAGACTATGCTTATGCTAGTCTAGTTTACTTGTGAGTTCTTTTTGTTTTCTTTAGAATACTCTTTACTTCATGTGTTTATAGCTATAAGGTAATTTTAAATACCTATGTAGTGTACTACAAGTTTTTGGTGTGTTGATATTTAGTTAATAATTTTTGAGTTAAGCATACATTTTTGTGTCCTCAAAAGCTTAACAATTGAGTGGTTAAAAGTTTGTGCAATTACTAAACTAGGCACACAGTGATATAACTATGACTTGGTATATTTTAGTTCTTGAAGCATATCCATTATCATGATAAAAGATTTATTTTATACCATAATTTACCCTCTATTTTATGTTTTTTTATATTGAAATACCTTTCCCTTGGTTTATAAATTGGTGAACATAAACACAATAACAGTTTAAAATCAAAGCCAAGTTAGCAAGTAATAATTTCATTCAATTAGGATATTGAGATTTTGGTGGTAGTAACCACATATCTTGGAAGATATTTTAAGTATGATATATCATGGACACCAATACATAAAAAAAATTTACCTCCATTGATATAACGTCAATCCTAAAATTTGAGGATGTTAGTCCCTTATTATCCCTGAATTTTCTCTCTGAGCACTTAATCTCATAAGTGTTCTTGGAGAAGGATTTTGGGGTGAACAATAGATCCCAACCTAGCTTTACCTTTGGTGATGGGTAAACCTATCCTAGATGATATTTCAATGATGTTAGATCTCACACTATCTAATGTTATAATAATGGTAGAGCCCAACCTCCATGCTATGGAATATCTATGTGTTACATTAATTTACTTGGTTTTGGTAGTGGTGATTACTGTATGGTGATTGTGATTACATTTTGTGTGATATCATATTTTATATTCTACAAATAATTATTCTAATCATGCATGATGGATTTTTAAAAAATTAAACACACATTATGTGGATGATGCACGTAATGTTTTAATAAAATAAAACTCATAGTAACATGATCCTAGGTGTGGCATAGCTCACAAAACTCTTTGATATGAAAAAATTCATTACAGTTGTGCCCTTACTACATGCACTTGATACACTAGAGAGGAATATTTATATTATTTCATATGTCTCATCCATACTTCATATCAATGATATACAAATTAACATTGGTCTTCATGCTTCTTATATAATTCTTTCCATAGTCTTTAATATTCTCTACTCTCATGGCAACTAATTGAGATTTGATTTAGTTTGGAATTTTATTTATGCTATCACAACTTATATCTTACTTCACATTCCTTGTATTTACCATTAAACATTATCAATGTATTCAGACTTGTAAGTAACCTTATCTCATTGGAGAAACTAAAATCATAGTCCCATATAAATTCACTTAGTTTTTATTTGATCTCCCTAAGGTCTTAATTTTTTTAAATTTCACACTTTTTTTATTTGATTAGGTAAAAGACCTAGTTTTATAGGGACAAGGAACTAAAGTATAAGAAAAGTATAATAAATTATAGCAATCCCCATGGGTTGAGAGACAAAAACTAAAGTATCAAAACAAATAGAGAACTATCATAGTAGAGGGAAAAAACAAATGGATATTAAAAAGAGAAGTCACTCCAAGAGGGAATATCGCCCTATGAGTACCTTAGTAGCCTCAATCTCCTTCACCTACTCAATCTATCTATTCTTGGTGATTCTGGCTTGGGTTCTAATTCTCAGGCCTTCAACAACCTCTTTTGGTAGTATCATTATGGGTTTCTTTCACATATGTTCCTTCTCAAGGGTCTTCTTGGAAGGGGATTTTAGAGGGACCTTTAGGGGAAGGTTCTTTACAACTTGATAGCCTGATTATAAGGAGTGCCTTCTACCTTCACCAAGTGTGAAAAGGATTGGATCATATTGGAGGCCTCCTTATTAATGGAATTCCATTCTTGGATAAAACCTACAAAACACATCCCTATAGTTGACGTCAACATACCCCCATTTCTAAAAAAATGGGACCCATGTGTCAAATTGTGTAATTTATACCTTGAAATTAAAGATTCACTTGATCATAGTGTCATTGACATGATTACACATTATTTTTATCTTAATGTCATTTACACGATGGTTTAGATGACTTATTTGTTCATGGTTTTACTTTAATCTTATCTAAAGTGATAACGTCAAACATTTGTGTTTTAGGTTATAGGTTTAATGGATCCCATCTAGAAATGAACATCCTTAGGGATTTTATGGTTCATTGTTTAATTGATCTTTTACTATCCTAGGTCTATAATTGATTAATATTTTGAAACCTTAGCCTAATTTTTTACCTAGACCTTTTAAATTCAAATTTGAATCTAATCAGAGATTTTTATGTGGGAACCTTTTAAATAGTGTTATAGGCTTGGTTTATTTTTATTTCTTAAGGCTTAGTTATATTATTCAACATGATCAAACCTTATTATAACATCCATCCTTAGTCCCTTTTATGTGTCGAGCCCCTTTTTGGTTTTTTTGATTCATGGGGTCTTTTTGTCCTATGTTTACAGCCTTTGTCCAAAATCTTCATGCCTAAGTCCTTTCAAATTCATGGAGTCTCATATGTTATGCTTATAACTTAGATTAATATTTTTATTCTAAGTCTTAAACTTAAATTTTGTTCTTATATGTAGGATCAATAAGCCTTGTTTAAACAAAAGACCAAGATCAAACATAGTGAGATCAAATCAAAACTTTCAATGAAGCTCCAAGATCCCCTGGGACTACCACGTGGCATAACCTTAGACCCCAGTTCAAAAAGAAGAAGCACCGATCAATCAATATTGGCACATGTAGGGAGGAAGGACAAATCCATAAATTACATGTGATAAACCTAGTAAAAAATCTTGAACATGACCATAAAATTGACGGTCACATGCCTATCAAAGACATTTCCACTAACATCAAATGATGATCACATAATCATCAAATTTTAGACAATAAGTAGTTCCGATAACTATGTTAAAATTGACAATCATATGACCATCAAAGACATTATCATAGATGTCAAATGATGATTTCAAGGATGTCAATATTAACCTAGTAAAAATTTTAAACCATGTGTTTAAAATTGACAGTCACGTAACCTTTAAAGGTGTTCTCATGAATGCCAAATGATGGTCATGAGGATGTCAATTTTAACATAGTGGGGAGCCTAGTTCATGCATTTAAAATTGATAGTCATGCGAGTGTTAAAAAAGTTCTCATGGACATCAAATAATGGCCATGTATATGCCAATTTTAACACAATTTATTGGATCTAAATTTTAAAAGGCAATGGATAGTGATTAATAAAATGACCTGAGATGCCATGGAAATTCCATGTTAAAGTTATTTAAATGCAATGGGCCAAATCAAAAACCCTATGGACCTGTTAATTCAAAGGAGAGCCTAAATTACCATTTGTGTAAATAGTTGATTTATTGTCCATTAGTGGGAAGCTTTAAAAGGGACTTGTAACTTGAAAATGGAACCATGTCTATATTGGGAAACATCAATAAATAATGAGGACCCTAAAAAAGCAATTATAAAACACATCATCAGCTAATAGGTCCTAAATCAGGTAAAATAGGAATATTCATGTTGTATCCAACATTGAATAATATCTTGAAATGGGGTATTCTTTTATATAAACATGTGAAATTTTTAATAAAATATTGTCTATAGGTTAGTCAATTAAAAAGAAAAGATCATTTTTTTAGAAGGTAGCAGAAAAAGATAACTATCTTATACACTTGTACGAATATCATTAGATTAAGATTGATTGGCATGCTTCCTTGAATCCCATAAAAGGAGCATTGTCATTTATAAATAAAGGAGGGAGTTATTAGAGCCAAAATTACTTTGTAAACTTTAAGCAAGCAATACAAGCTAGGAATTTTATAAATATTGCCCAGATTTATCTGTGTTTGTTATCATGGCTTTTATCTCACTTGCTTGTTCTGATTTATAGATTTGAATGGTTATTGTGAATTCTTGGTGTGTACTTTTTGAATGCAATTTTTTTAACTTGTGCTAATTCTAGGTTAATTTAAGGTTATCTAGTTTTCTTCATTTTATTTTATCTACATTTGTAGATGTGCATAATCTATATGATTATAGGGGTAAATATTTAAAGTAATATTGGTTCTTATTTCTATTGTCTCATATTCCTTAGGAGTTTGTCTTATGTATGGTAAGATTTAAGATTAATTTGTTTCATATCACACATTAGTTTCAGTGCATGCCTAGATGAAATCTAAACATTGTCATAATGTTTAGAATGAAGACCAATAATATTTCTTTCTGCCGTACCCTTACTTTTTATTTATTTTTAACTGGATCACCTTAGTTTAATTATCATTATAAATATCCATCTTAGATTAGTGTTTAGATTAATTCTTAATTATATTTCACTATTCTTAGCATAGATACTACATATTTTACATATATTTTTTATTTGGTAATGGTGGCTCCCAACCACCAAACTAATATAAATATTGTGAAATAGTCACTCATTTTACCTCTATTCCATAAACAGATAACAAGATTATCACAACCCATAACTCATGCACTAAATTCATAGAATTATAAAATTAGAAGTGTTTCTTAAACACTCTGGGCACTTATGGTACACATTTAGGAATTAACAAGGGGAGCTTCACTGGTGATAGGAGGGACTTAGATATATGTGAATTTGTAGAATCTTTTCTCAATTTAGTGAATTATGTCCAAAAATTGATGTATTCTTTGCATATTTATGCTTCTTGGAGAATAATTGTGTAAATATCATCAATATTTATGGTTTTAGACTAGTATTTGGGCTTCTTTTATCTAAAGATCGATATTATTTGAAGATCCATAGATATTCATACAAAAGTAGTTCATACTTTATGTATTTACCACATTTAAGGTTAGCAATAGCAATTTTATACAAAGATTGCCTGGTTTTTTGCAAATTTGAGTTCATTTGAGCTTATAGATGTAAATATCCCTTTCATTCACCATTATAGATGTATCTTTGAGCTGGCTCATTTGACTATAGTCATACTTTACATATATTTATGCAAAATTAACTTAATATGCAAAATTAATCATTGTACTTTATAAAGGTTGATTTGATGTGTCATTTTTTAAACAAGTTTCAAAGTCATAAGATGAAATTGCTCAAAGAAAGTCTTAGGTGAGAGAAATTCCCAAAGTCTTAAACACTTCACCAGTTCAAGGTACTCATGTGTTCAAGGTATGGCTTGGCTAGGTGGTTATTCAATCTAAATGCCAGGTATAGTACATGATCTTCCTCAAAATCCTAAAATATATTTACCTTATTTCAATCCTAATAATTTTGTCACTATTGAAGAAAATATCAAGTCATTCGAGGCTAATTTGAGTTTTTTAAATGTAGTTCATGAAGATGTGGCATGTGGGTTGTTCCCATTTACTTTCAAAGATGTTGCATATGAATGGTTTATTAACCATCCATAGGACTACATTACTAGCTAGAATGACATTAACAATGTTTTCATTGATCAATTTGGAAAAATTATTAGTCCATGTATCTTTTATCAATAGTTCACCATAATTAAAAGGGATATTAATGGAACCATCAGAGCCTTTGATGCTCAATTCTAAAAGATGTTCAATAGAACCATAGCCCCTTATATACCTAATGAGGCTTTAGCCTTATAAATTTATAAGGATGATATATATCCCATGACCTCTATGTTTTTAAAAATATCTCTTTCAGTCCTAAACACATTGACCTAGGCCTATTCTGAAACTATGATCATTAATGACCAAATGCAACATTAGGGTCAAATGGCATATTCCATGCCTAATATCAATTCAAATCGGCCCATCTAGAATTTTGTTCCTAGTATACCTACTTTAACACCAATTCAAAAACATTTTCCCTTAAGTTATGCATATCTTGGCTAGAACTTAGAGTTCTTGAATGACATTACAAATAGATTCCATCCACAAAATCATAGAGCTCTAGCGCCCACAACCAATAGTAATGATCCAATTCTTGAGCTTGAGACACCAAAAATCCAAATGATTTGATATTAGAAGTGGTCCAAAAACTAAGCATTGACTTTATTCAATTACAAAAATAAGTAAGAAATACATGGAAATGCTCTAACAAAAATTATGCTTCTCAAAAGTTCAATAGGTCTCCAAACATGTTTCATGATAACAAAAATAATGTACCATCTGAAAGTATACCAATGAATTTTTGTGATATTGATTTAGATGATCATTATAATGTTTTTGAAACCTCTAAAATTATGCCTAATCAAGACTTTGCTATAGGGACATCTAGCATTGTGGGAACATATCAAGGTTTCATGCAGGTCTTTAATTTTCCATTTGAAGATGAAGATGAATGTGAGATAATTTAAGAAGTTGCATCTAAGGGGACTTGTATTCCTAAAGATGTAAAAGAGATTGTAATTAAATATCAATAAGACATCATCATTAGAACATTTGTAGATGAAGAAGATGATTTTCTATAAATGGATATGGATCAAGTAAAAGATGATATTTCTTTAGAAGGTATCTAGAAAGACAAACCACATAGGTTTACTTTTGAAATGGATAATACCCCTGAAGAAGATGATCACTATTAGAGGTCATACCATGATTTATTCAATGGAATAAAAGAGCTAGAGATGGTAAATGATGGGATAGAACAACACATGGATTCTTCATTTGAGGATTGAACTAATAATATAGAGTTCTCAAAAGATGATATTACTTTGGAGGTCCTAAACCAATATAAGTTGGAGCCTAATTGGATAGAAGAACTACCTCTCTTCACTAAGGATGAAGATGAAGTTAGTGAATTAGGTCAAGAATTATCATGTGACTTCATTAAGAGGTTAGGAGTATGGGACCAACAAGTTTCTAATGATAGGAGTCTAGATGAACATCATTCAGTTGATCAGGATGAGGAAGCATTTTGGGATGACTTGTAAGATGTTTGTGCAAAGATCAATAGTCCATTTTTACCTCAGAAAGAACCCAATGCAGACATTAGTATAAGGATACTAGCCAAGTTACCATTATTGGGTGAAGATGATATAAGCCACTATATATCTTTGATGAAATAGAACTAGCATTCCTGTTAAAAAGTAGAATAATTTGGGAAGAAGATGATTGGGTCTTATATTCATATCTTCAATCCATGCATCTGAGAATGTTGATAGGAGACCAAGCTAAATAACCTAGAAGACACAAGAATACAAGTGTTCATATCCACAAGAAGAGGCCATTGAATGGAAGTAATTATGGTTCAAGGTTCCATAGTAGACTAAATAATTTTATATTTGATCTTGGAGGTAATTACTTTATGTAGTTAGTATAGGGCTTAGTTTAGTTTCTTTCTTATTTTTTTACCTTCCTATCCCTTATTTGTATATAATATCTCTTTATATTTGTTGTTTTCTTACTTTGTTCTTTTCTTTTAAATAAGTCATTTTGGACAATTCTCCACTCAAGTTTTATCTAGGATGCTCAAGAGCTTCACAGTTCAAAAATGTAGGAATGACTTCTCAATATTGGTTGATCATGGATTGATGAAATGTGAGCTTGGTGTTGTAGTTTAGAGAAACTAGTAAAGACTGGTGGATAAGTTAATTATTCCTTGAGATTTTAAACATTGTTCTGATATAAGCTTGGTTTAAATAAGGATTGAACATGTAGGATGAAATATCAAACTATTAGGACACAATCATGCTTGCACTTTAAAAAAATTAATTGCCTAGAATAAAGTTTATAGCCAAGGATGATTGCCTAAAAATCAAACTCTTGACCAAATTCCTATACCTCACTAACCTAGTTCCCAACCTTTGCTAAAAAGCCAAAATGATCTAAAAATACAAAAATAAGATCTTATTAAAAAATCAAAATATTTCTAAGTAGAGGTGATTTTGGTAATCTCCATAGGGATATAGATGCCTGGTTGGCAATGGAGTAAGGCCTTGAGTAGAGCTAAAGGCATCTCTATTAGGGTGATGGATGCCTAGCTAGTAGCATATCAATGCCCAAGCATTCTTTGAGCTAAATCATGGTTCTTAATAAATATTCAAACATGATAAAAGTCAATTTTAGTGATTAAATCCATAAACCAATAAGTTATTTTCTAAATTTATTGTCAATCAATAAGTGGAATTAAATCACACACATAACATGACTAAGTTTTGATGTTTGATCCTAATTTTACATATGCAAGATTTTTTCTAACCATGAACTGATCTTAAAAATGGTGTCTAATCAAATAGAATAAGTAGCTTAGTTATTAGTCTAAACTAGAGTCTTTGAATTCTAACATATTGATGTGTTTCCCCCAAAAGTCACCATTTGTTGAGCTCAACATACCCCCATTTCTAAAAAATGGGGATCCATGTGTCAAATTATGAAATTTATACCTTGAAATTAAAAATTCACTTGATTAGAGTGTCATTGACATGATTACACATTATTTTATCTGAAGGTCATCTACACCATGGTTTATCTAACTTATTTGTTCATGGTTTTGCTTTAATCGTATCTAAAATGCTAACATTAGATATTTGTGTTTCACATTACAAGTTTAATGAAGCCTATCTAGGAATGAGCATGCTTAGGGGTTTTATGCTTCAATGTTTAATTTTTTTTTACTACTTGGTCTATACTTGATTAATATTTTGAAACCTTAGCCTAATGTTTTACTTAGACCTTTGAAATTCAAATTTGAATCTGATGGGAGATTTTTATGCAGGAACCTTTTAAATAATGTTATGGGGTTGGTTTATTTTTATTTCCTAAGGATTATTCATGTTTTTCAACATGACCAAACCTTAGTCTAACATCCATCCTTAGTCCCTTTTATGTCTTGAGCCACTTTTTGGTCTTTATGATTCACGGGGTCCTTTTGTCCTATGTTTATAACCTTGTTCTAAAATCTTTGTGCCTATGTCCTTTTAAATCCATGGGGTCTCGTATATTATGCTTATAACTTAACTTAATCTTTTTATTCTAAGTCTCGAGCTTGAATTTTGTTCTTTTCTATAGGATCAATGACCCCTGTTTAAGTAGAGGGACAAGATCAAATAGAGTGAGGTCAATGCAAACCTTTCAATGAATTTTTGATCTCCCCTAGGACTACCACATGGCATAACCTCAGACCCTTGTTTGACAAGTAGAAGCATCGATCAGTCAACACATAACACATGCAAGGAGGAAGGACAAACCTAGAAGTAACAAGTGCCAAACTTGGTAAATAGTCCTGAACATGAGCTAAAAATTAATGGTCATATGACTATCAAAGGCATTATCATAGATGTTAAATGAAAGTCATGTAGATGTCAAATTTAAGACAATAACTAGTTCCAATAACTATTTTAAAAGTGACAGTCATGCAACTATCAAAGACATTACCATAGATTTCAAATTATGGTCATGAGGACATCAATCTTAACCTAGTAAAAATCCTAGACCATGTGTTTAAAATTGATGGTCACATGACTATCAAAGATGTTCCCATGGATGTCAAATGATGGCCATACAAATATCAATTTTAACATAGTTACTTAGATCCAAATTTTAAAAAGCAATGGATAGTGATGAATAGAATGACCTGAGATGCCATAGAAATGCCATGTTAAAGCTATTTGAATGTGATGGGTTAAATAAAAACCCTATAGACTTGGTAATTCAAAGGAGATCCTAAATTGTTGTCTATGTAAACTAGTCAAGCTATTGTCCATTAGTGGGAAATTTTTAAAGGGATTTTCAACTTAAAAATGGAACCATGTCTATATTGGGAAGCATCAATAAACATCTAAGACCCTACAATAATAATTATAAATCACATCATCAACTAATATGTCCTAAATCAAAGGAAATAGGAATATTCTTATTATATCCAACATTAAATAATATCTTAAAATAGGATATTCTTTTATATAGACATGTAGAATTTATAAAAACACATTATCTATAGGTTAGTCAATTAAAAATAAAATATCATTTGTTGTAGAAGGTAGAAAAAAAGGATAACTATCTTATACACTTATACAAATGTTATTAGATTAAGACTGATCGACATGCTTCTTGAGTCGTATAAAAGGAGTATTATCATTTGTAAATAAAGGAGGGAGTCCTTAGAGCCAAAATTACTTTGTAAAATTTGAGCAAGCAATATAATCAAGGAATTTTGTAAAGATTGTCTAGATTTATATATGTGTTTGTTATCATGGCTTCTCTCTCACTTGCTTGTTTTGATTTCTATATTTTAATGGTTCTTGTGAATTCTTGGTGTGTACGTTTTGAATGAAGAATTATTAACTTGTGTTAGTGATAGGTTAATTTAAGGTTCTATAGTTTTTTTCAATTTATTTGATCTACATTTGTAGATGTGTATCAACTAACTACTTATAGGGGTAAATATTTTAAACTTGGCTCTTATTTACATCATGTCTCACATTCCTTAGGATTTTTCCTGATATGTAGTAAGATTTAGGATTAAGGTTTTTCGTATCATGCATTGGTTTTAGTGCATACTTGGATGAAATCTAAACTTTATTATGATGTTTGGAATGAAGACCAACAACATTTCTTTTTGCCCTACCCTTCCTCTTGTTTTGGTTTTAACTGAATCACCTTAGCTTAATTGTCATTATAAATATCCATATTAGATTAGTCTTTAGATTAGTTCTTGATTATATTTCATTATTCTTATCATAGATATGACATGTTTTACATGCATATGCTATTTGGACATGGTGGCTCCCAAACACCAAATTAATATAAATATTATGAAATAGTCACTCATTTTTCCTCTATTTCACCAGTAGATAACAAGATTATCGCAACCCAAAATTCATGCATTGAATTCCTAGAATTCTAAAATCAAAAGTGTTTTTTAAACACCTTAGTCACCTATGGTACACATTTAGGCATCAACACCTACCTCATGTAATTTGTTATTAAACCCTTATAACTGATCCTTGTTTATTATAATTGGCTCTAATAGGGGGCCTTACCTTTACCAACCACATCCATAGAGTTACCATCTTATAGCATAAGGGGTTTAGGCTTGATGATAGTGAGTTTTAGTGGAAGATCCATGATCGAGCTATTAGATACATGACTAATAGGGGAAAAGTCGGGCAATGGGTGGTGGGAGACTAAGGTAAGATCTTCTTTAGGGGATTCCTCCTCTATGAAAGACTGATTCGATAGGACATCCTTAACTTGAAGGGTCTTACTATGTTTTACTAGAAGGAGAATGAGACCTAGTGGATAACTATGTTGGCTTCATTGATCTAGTATGCAAGTGTGATACACTCTAGGGATTTTAGAAGGAAATATGGTAGGCTAATTTTAAAGCCTTTAAAGTGGTTCAACAAAGGTAAATGATGAAATAATATGAGATTATACTTACCTTCATGGGTGACACACTTCATTATCTACAAATAAACTTCTGTCCAATATCATGGAAGATCTATATACAAAAAACCTTTTTATTTATTTTAATGTTCTTGTTGGTTCTCAAAATCCTTTACATGATCTCTAATTTTTTTGAATGGTCCTTGAAGGATTTATACCTTTCACATGACATTCTTATATCTTTGCCTATAAAATCCTCAATTAAAAAAAATCTAATGCCTCTTATTTCCACTATTTGCTTACTCCACACTACCATAAATTTCTTTAAGATGTCTTCATCATGACCAGTTAACGTATTTATGAATTTGGTAAGGCCCCCTCTATGTAGCTTCCTCTAAAAAAATTTAATACTCTGAACCTCTGAATAAGATGTTGGTTCTAATCTATCCTTGTCACCTCCCATGTTGTTTTTGACAATATACTGAAAGACTAAATGTAAAATGGAATTCATCAAGCCTTGGTTGTAATTAGAACCAATAGCTTCAAATAAAATTTAAGTCTAAGTTTCCCCACCATTTATTATTAACACTCCACATGGTGATATGATGATAGAGTATAATTTTTGAATGCCCTCCTTTTGGTTATAAAATCCATGCATGTGACTACCACATCATCATCTTATATTTTAGTGGTTTCATTTTGAATTATTAACATGAAATTTTTAGGGATGTGGTACCCAAAGTGATAGGTAGTTAAAAGAGGGAGGCCAACTCCAATGTTAGCAAGTAAGTTTACCACCCTGTTCCCCTCGTAGTAAGTGTGAACTATGGAATGTGCCATTTCCATCAAAATATATTTGATGTCATCTATGAAGGATTTAATTGTGTGGGAAGTGGTTTTACCATGTAAATCATTAAGGATTTTGAGGGATTCTGATTCAATAATTTTTCTACCCACCTTGAGTCTCGAATCAAGCTGAATTCCCTAGAGTGCCACCTTGGCTTTAGCCACATGGTTTGTCTAAATTCCTAGGGGGCCTATGGACGTAACAATCAACATCCTCACCAAATTTATTATGACTCCCCCACTTGTAGGACCTATGTTTCCTTTTTAATCCCCATAAAAATTGAGCTTAACACATTCCTTAGGTGGTGGCTTCCACCTAACATTTTTACACAATAAGTCTTTAGAAGGAGACCTAATTTTTTGTAGCACCTCCCATTCTATGAAGATCAACTATTTGGTATTAGATCTCATATTTTTTCATAGAGGTAAGGCTCTCCAATTTTTTGTTATGGATTGAATTTCACACCTTTTAATTTTATATTCTTTGATTAGTTTAAATTTTTATGTCTTTTAATTTTATCGTGGTACAACCATCATTAAATATGAATTCAATACTTGGTTGGTTAGCACTCTTATGAACCATAATGTTTATATTCATCAATTAGGATGCCCTTGAATTATCATTTCATCTCACAATTCAAAAAATATTGATATTGGTTTATAGGCCTATCACATGGTTGTAAAGTCACAAAGGATCCAACAACAAGTGTCATTATCTTTTGAAGATGATTAATTATTCTATGGTTTACTAGGTGATCATAGTCATGTATACAAACCCACTGTGATGGTTATCATTATGGTTAGTTCACTTGAAATAGGTATTGAACTAACTTGATTGTTAATTTACTACTTATGTCTCTCTAGTATTTATGTAACCTCCCCAAACCATTTTTTAGATACTATGATCTCCCTATATTATTTTGGATTAATATAATCTATAATTAATGATGATATAAGATATGTTTTCCTATGAAGTGAAATTACTAAACCAAGGATGTTAATAATAACCGACCCTAAAAATGTTCTATACCCTTCTCCATATACTTCACTATGAAATTACTACCCTTCCCATTCCATATACACATGCTAAAGTTTATTCTTATCCATAACATTAATTCTAACTTTCTATACCTACTCTACAATAACCATTTATTTAATTCTTCAATATGTCTCCCATTATAATTCTAAGGATATCTCTTCTTCATGGTCAATGTCTATGGTATCCTTCATTTCTATTGATTCACTATTATTTTTGAACTCACTATCTTTTGATGGAGGTTTACTTCCTCCAAATCTCTGTGATGTTCCTTGGATAATTCTACTCAAAACTAGCTTTATCCTTCCATCTTTAACATATTTATATATACTCCATATTTAATATTGTCACACTCCTTGATGAAGCCCAAAAATATTCTATCTTCTACTTTATTTTTTCCATAAATCTTATTTTCCTTATAGCTTTCATTTTGATCCAGACTCATGTTCTCCTATCTTTCATTCATCTCCTGATTGTTCACATCCTTGTGTTTCCTTGTCTCACTACTCCACATTGACCAAAATTAGCACCATGTACTTTTCCACAATCAACATATTCAATAACACTAATAATATATTCAAAAAAATCTATTATTCCTCTCACAAATAGTTTGTAAGTTTTGAATGCAACATATACTTATATAATAAACTTAGATACATACATGTGAATAGTGGTTCTTACCTAATGATCAATAAGACATATCCATTCAATATATATATATATATATATATATATATATATATATATATATAAACCTTTATAACTTCACTTCATTCCATTCAAAGTTTCTCATTTTACAAGGTTTACCATAGTAGTGCTTGATCCTTGAAAACTATTATGCTAGCAATTCAGGTGATTTACATTATAAAATATATTGAATATCACCATATGTATGGGTGGTAATAATTTCACATACATAAAATTCTATATAATAGAATATTCTTCTATAAACTTGCATATCCTAACTTTCAACCATATTTGAAGGTTTATTTGACCTAGAATCCATCTTATCATCTTGTAGTCCCAATAATGGAAACTTTGTTAGTAGTGGTTTCTATAAATCCTTTATTAATTTATTCTAGTGTTATAGTCTATAAGCTACTATGAGACTCGCAAGATAAGGAAAAATTACATAAAAGGTATTTTGATGGTTAAAGGTGTTGTAAATCATAATTATCCCATTTAGATACCTTAAAGGAAATGATTTAAATTCGTATTTAAAAAAGACAATAATAATTGATCTTAGTACCATGTAGAATTCAAAAACCTTATGAATTCTCATTCATATCATCAATTTCAACAAATTAATATGGTTAAGGATACATTTATTTGCAAGAGAGACTGATTTTAAGGTGTATCAATATCTTAATATATTGGAATAACAAAAATAGTAACTAGTCTATCTTATTAGGAATTATAGAACTTATGGAGTTGACATGACTCTTTGGTTGTTCATCTCTTTGATTTTTGTCCCTAATTGGTCCAAGGAAACCATTCAATCTTCCATTTATATTTTATAGTTAAATGAACATTTCCAAATTTAAAAAATTACATATGTTACATGTATAATTTATTTAAATTATTTATCAAATAGAATTTACAATCTCTTACAATCATGTTAAAATCATAGATTTTGAAGTAAATAATATGTAGTGCTAATTATATCTAGAAAACATGCATGTGTAAAATTCACCCATAAATAAATATGTGCCATGTACCCTCAAAGTGGAATATGTATTCAAGTGAATAAATGTATTGATAATCAAGCAACACCAAAATGTAGTAAAGCATATAAGTAATATAGACTATTAAAGTGATACATGCATAATTAGTAAAATTTTTAGGATGAAATTACTAGTGTCACACCCCATGGAAAGATTATGCTCAAGTCAAGCTAAAAAATAAATCATAATATGTCAATTAGAAACATGTGAGGGAAAATTACTTCCACATAGGAAAAAATGTGTATATAGGTAGGAAAATAAATATCATGCTTGGATATGATGCCTCCATAAGTAAAATATATATGATTGTGTACGGAACCATGATTTTGATATTTTAGTTATATATTCATACAATGTATTATAAAATAGGTATGTTTTGCATCATATTACCAAGATTAAGGCAAATATTTTTTGTACTTTGTATGAATGCTTTTGTATTTTTGTAATTTTTAAATAGGATCCCCTAAGAAGAAGACATATGTAAGGGAAAATAAATCAAATAAGAAAGGCTATGTATAAGACTATACTATAATAAATATGAATTGATGATGATCACTAAGGAACTTTTTTATTTTAAAATTTAATTAAAATTAATACAAAGTGCACAATATAATAATAAAGAAAAATTTAATATTTAGGAGAGACTGGGATAATGTGAGAAAAAAGTAGAAATGATGATTTTATATATGAACAGACAATATAAAGAATTTAAAATATAAAAACAAGATCTAAAGTAAGCCATCAAAGTGTTAAACAATAGGTTTTAAAAGAAACCCTAAGTTATTTATTGAAAGGAGTCAAGGTTTACCATTTATGGTTACCCTAATTCTATGTTTTATACAAAATAGGAATAAAAAGGTTGTACTTAAGTAGATATAAACATTCATAACTGAAATACTGAATTCAAACCTACTTAAGGTAATTAAATAAGTAAAAAAATCCAAGTGTCACAAATATAAACTAATTCAATGCAATGAATTGAAAATGAGGTTAAGAAACATATGCACCATTGATATTTTGTAAATATAATAGTGTATTTTGACAATGTTGATTGTGTTTGAACTAATTCTCAAATTTTGGACCTAAATTTTTATTATAGATAAGCCCATAGTTTTACATGTATGTCCTATAAACACCCAACTATAACAATCCCGAGGTGCTAATTCTATCTCTGTGGTGTTGGTGTTGTCTCTATGTCAATAACCTTATCTTTGAAGGGTTTCATGATATGCCTTTTTGGTGTTTGTGTCTTACTTATTATTTATTATAAATATACCTTCACTAATGTTCAAGGAATAATTTTTTTTATGAATGAGTATTCACTTTGACCTTATTTTCACACTCTAAAATATAAAAAATTATAATGGAGTCAGGAAACTAAGGAAGTAACATTTCAAATTTTGTATCTCACATGTTCATAATCATACTTATGTGGTGTATGTACAAAATAAATCAAATAAGGATTTTAACATCCTCTTACCTAGAATTTATCAATACAACTATTTAATTT